>VWYP01024737.1:0-10872 GCA_013400435.1 Pycnonotus jocosus
CTTCTAACCATTCTTGTAGATGGGTGTTATGGTGGCCAACCTCCAGTCTTCTAGGACTTCCCCAGTTAAACAAGACTGGTGATAAATGATGGAGTGTGTCTCAGTGAGCTCTTCTGACAGCTCCCTCAGTACCCTTGGGTGGATCCCATCTGGCCCTATAGACTTGTGCTTGTTTAAGCGGAGCAGCAGGTGACTAACTGCTTTGTCCTAGATTATGGGGATTTCATTCTGCTCTTCATCACTGTCTTCCAGCTCAGGGGCCTGGGTACCTTGAGGACAACTGGTCTGACTATTAAAGAGTGAGTCAAAGAAGGAATTCTAAAGCTAGTATTTTATTTTTTCCCTGAGTTCCAGCCAAAGCTCTCAGATCAGCCAGGCCAACCTTCTTCCCTGCCAGCTCATCTTTCAGCACATGCTGCATAGAAGCTATGAAATGTGTGTCAGAGTCCTAAAAGAAGAGAAACCATGATAATTGCAAAAAAAAAAAAAAATTTAAGTTTCTCATCCAGTTACAGAAATCTTATTTAGGAGTCAAGTTATGCTCTAGCTATTTGTAGATAGTTTAAGAGCCATCAATGGACACAGATACAACAGTTAAACACTAAAAACAACCCATGTAAAACATGCTAGAAGAACAATTCAGAATAACACATGTAAATGTTTAAGTATTAGAAACAGAAAAGCAGTTTAAAAACTAGAGGGAAAAAAGTGCTTAAACCCCTCCCCAACTAGGCAAATCTTATACATATATTTAAATGCTTGCAAAATCAGAGCTGGGGATGTAAGGAAAAATATTACTTAAGAAAAGCAATAGACTTGATGGTTTGAGTACACTGAAAAAGAAAGCATATTATATCTGAAAAATACTAATAAAGAAATATCTCAATGACCACAGGGAGTGAGGCAGATAAAATTGGAAAAATCATACTTTCCTGGTAAATCTGTACTAGAGCATCAACTGCAGAATCAGATTGTTCAGCATTTATTTAACAAAATAAACTCATCAAGGAGATGTTTAACTCCTGAGTTCAGAGCAAAATGGAGTGAGTACACATAATCTCAATGAGTATTTAAAACTTCTTGGGGAAAAATGGGAATGCAATATCAAGTAGAAACCCAGGGTATCACAGATCTGTGAGAAGACCTAAAGAGACTGAAAGGAAAGTATCTGGAATGCTATTTAATTTAGTATGCATGGATTCACATAAAGAGATAAACATAAGAAAGAATGTCAGAAAAACATCAAGGAAAAAAAGCAGGAAACAAGCGGCTTCTTCTTCTTTTGATAAAAATATCCTCATGAAGACAAATCAAGATGCAGGACCACAGCAAAACCCACAAGATATGTGGAAAAGCAAGTAGGACTGAACAAATAATAATCATTTAAAAATGGGCCCATGCCGGAGAAGTTAATGGAGAACTGTCTCCTGTGGGAGGGACCCCACAGTCTCACAGGGGAAGGACTCGTCTCCCAGAGCAGCGAAAAAAAATCTGGGGTGATAAACTGACTCAAAAACATCCATGCCCTGTCTTCCTGCGCTGTTGGTGGGAAGGAGGGATGGGCTGGGGGAAAAAGGTGTTTTAAGGGCTAATTTTACTTCTCATTATCCTCCTCTGATTCTCTTAGTAATAAATTCACTTTATAACCTTAAAATGAGCCTGTTTTGCCCTTGAAG
Organism: Pycnonotus jocosus; assembly: GCA_013400435.1. NCBI lineage: Eukaryota > Metazoa > Chordata > Aves > Passeriformes > Pycnonotidae > Pycnonotus > Pycnonotus jocosus. Next base: position 1,677 of record VWYP01024737.1, read on the forward strand.
TGTTTTCTCCTGGTCCTTATCTCAACTCATGAACCCTTTGTTAATTTTATTACCTTCTTCACTGCCCAGCTGTAGCAGGGGAGGGTGAGCTAGCGACTCTCGTGGGTGCCTGGCGTTGGGTCAGTGTCAAACCATGACATAATAATACTTTAAAAAATAAATAAGATAATGCTAAGGGTGAAGAGATTTAATAGCAGTCTACGGGATTTAGGAATATAATCACTACTGAAATTCAATGGGACTCAAAATTACCATCTCATACATTGGGGGGAAAGCATACAGTCATGAGTGGCAACAGCTTGGAGAGTGGGAAGATTGTATTAGGGTTGCATGGCCAAGCTTTGCTAGCAGAAGGGTATGACAGATATAACTGGACTGTATCTGCACAGATGATTTGGCTTAACAGATACCAGATCGACCAGCCTAGCTCAAAATAAACAAGTCCTTGGATGCAAAAATGATAGGTCAGATTCAAACCCAGACAGGGAACGTTAGCCAACCTCTTTGAAGCACAGATATATCCATATCATTGGCCTTTGCACCCAGCAGAGTTGAGACCCTTGACCAATCATGTCTGTAATTGGGGGAAATTAGCAAGTCCTATAAAAGGAGCTGCCAGACAATAAATGTTGCTTTTGCTGCATGATCTCCGACTCAACAGCGACAGGGGGGCTACAGGGGTGGCTTCTGCTAGGAGCTGCTAGAGGTTTCCTCCATGTCCAGCACAGCCAATCCCTGGCAGCTACAAAGACTGATGTGCTGCTGGTCAAGGCTGGGCCAGTTAGAAATAGTTGTAACACATCTGTGATAACATTTAAGAAGAAAGAAAAAAAAGTTGTTGTGCAGTTGTAATTGTGGCCAGAGGAGAGCATGGTGAGAACACGTGAGAAGAACGACTCTGCAGACACCAAGGTCAGTGAAGAAAGAGGGGGAGGAGGTGCTCCAGGCACCAGAGCTGAGATTCCCCTGCAGCCTGTGGTGAAGACCATGGTGAAGCAGCTGTGCCTCTGCAGCCCATGGAGGTCCATGAGGATGCAGAGATCCACCCGCAGCCCATAGAGGAGCCCCACGCCAGAGCAGGTGCGGTTGCCAGACAGAGGAAAGGGGAGGGAAAAGTCCAGCCACGCAAGAGATTCTGGCTCCAGCCCCAGCACGGCCTGAATCTGCCACCTTCAGCCATCTCCCGCAGAAGAACCAGCATGCCCTCTGCAGACCTGGGAGAATGTTAACTCTTTCCTTACACAGATGAAACTTACAAAGCACTAACCTTTCTCTGAGTGAGAGAAAAGTCAGAGTGAGAGACATGTAAAGAGACAGTATAAAGATACCAAGGTTGGTGAAAGAAAAGTTATATTCTAAGTGATAAGGAGATGGAGAAGATGCCTTGGTTTTTGGGCTGAAAGTCTTTCTGAGCCATGATAACAGACTGTAATATGCTAGGATATCTCTTTAAATAGTGGAAAATATGCACTGGAGAAAATGATAAGATTGCTCAGATTGTAGATTGGAGCAAAAGTATTTCTAATGGACTTAGTGAATATTGAAGTAGTTGTGATCCTATAAGAAGCTGTGATTTTATGAGAAGTTTGAACAGAGAGAGAGCAAGATGAGATATGAAGCCCCTCTGCTCCAGGGAAAAGGAGAAAGAGATCTCTGTTCCATGAGATTAAGAAAATCCTTTGCATTTGGAATCATACATTTTTAAAATGACACCCCAGTGGCGTCCATGACCCATATGCAGCTGGCGGGAAAGCTGCCACTGGGAGGGACTTCACAAAAACAGGTTCCCAGGAGGCTGTTTTTTGTGAGAATTAAAACCCACAAGAGAACTGTTCTATGTTGTCAGTGGGGAAATTCCATGGCAGACTAAAAGAGACTTCTCTCTCTAAATGGACTGATGAAAGACTGTTTTATAAGTGATACTGACCTAGAGTTCCAAGTTTTGTCTTTATATGTTGTCTGTGAAAAAGAAAAGAAGCTGTTGGAGGAGAGGGAAGTGTTTTGAAAGTTTTATTCTAATTATTATTAATTTTTTCCCTCTCTTATAGTTTTGTTAATAAATCTGTCTTTATACCTTTTAAGTTTGAGCCTGCTTTGCTTTTCTCCTAATCCTATCTTACAACAGAAAAAGAGTAAATGATTCTAGTGAGCACTCCAACCACTACAAATAGTGCGTTAGCTGGGAAATTGAAAATTGGTGAACATAAAACCACTACATCAATTGGTGTTTCTGCCTGGTTGTGATCTAAAACTATCATACATAGCTTTGGAGATAACAATAGAAGATGTCAAGAGAACAGATTTATTGTAGAACTGTGATTATGCCTGTAAGGTTTAACAAAAAAAAGCTCTCATGACTAGATATATATATATATAGATAGATACTTCTGAATAAACCTCAGATTGACTCTCTCTCTGCTGGTGAGTCTCATTCCTTCATGTATCACAGAAAATAATTCTGATTAATCCGATGGATACTTTACATTGCTATGATGATGCAAAGAAGCTATAATGAAAAAGAGTGTTATGCCCTGAATGCTTTTATATTCAAAAAAAGAAAAATGAGAATAATCACAATAGGAATAAAATCATCTGCTCTGAACACAACTGACATTTAAAATATGAATTTAAAAGTCTTGTTTAATATGCATTGTAAGGATTCTGTAAGTACTGTCAAGGCTGCTTTTGAAACATTTTCATAGAATTATTAATGAATTGGAATAGTTCTCTAAGATCATTGATTCCAGCCATTACCCAGCACCACTGTGTTCACCACTAAACAATGTCCACACATGCCACATCCACACACCCTTTGAATACTTTCAGGGATGGTGATTCCATCACCCCCCTTGGCAGCCTGTTCCGATACTTGATATTCCTTTCAGGGAAGAAATTATTCCTAATATCTAATCTAAACCTTCCCTGGCAAAGCTTAAGGCTGTTTCCTCTCATCCTGTCCCTTGTTCCCTGGGAGCAGAGCCTAACCCTCACCTGGCTACACCCTCCTGTCAGGGAGTTATGGAGAACCAGAAGGTCCCCTCTGAGCCTCCTTTTCTCCAGGCTGAGCACCTCCTAGCCCCCTCAGCCACTCTTTGTGCTGCAGACCCCTCCCCAGCTGCATTCCCTTCTTTGGACACACTCCAACCCCTCAATGTTTTTCTTATTGTGAGGGGCCTAAAACTGCCCTAGGATTCTCATTTGTAGTAGAAGCAATAAAACTCCATAACTAAAATGCAAGGCAAAGCTTAAAAATAAGCCATCTGTCTGTATTTCAAACATCAGGATACATGTACACACTCATTTCCATAAAAAGCCATTAATTAGAAATTTGTCTAGCTATTCCCTCTACTTTTTACACTTAATCTTGTGGCTTCACTAAACTTCTCTGATAACAAGATAAAGGAGGTTTTTTTTAGACATGCAAATGGAATTAGATGCTCTCTTTCTCACTGAATTTTAATGGGAGCTCTGCCATTTAAAATTTCCTTTTATAAATCTTTGCTGAAAAGTAAAGTCAGCTTGACTTATTCCAGAGGACAACTATTGGCAGTATAAGTTGGTAAAGAATAAACTGCTGAGATTCACCTGTAGGTCAAGTATTAGAACACCACCTTTATTCTTGCTTTTGATACAGTTTTGGATTTTTTAAATTGCTGCCATAATTTTTTAATAATAACATTAATAATATTAAGTAGTATTTTATACAGTTAAATTCTTGCTCTGAGGCACCTCTTACCATTAGAGTCCTCCACCCCTTCAGCAGAAGTGTGTTTCTTGGAGGTGCAGTAGCCAAGTGAGGCTGAGAGGCTGACAACACGGGATCTTGGTAGTATCAGTGCTTTCCCATGCACTCTCAAGGAATGCTCTTTTAGCTGGCTGATTGTCATGGTGGAAAATGTGCAGGAAGAACATTTGTAGGCATGTTCCCCCAGGTAAGCAAAATATAGGCAAGTCATCAGCTCACAAAAGAAATAAAATAGGATTCACATTCTTTTCCTGCTGAACTCAGCAGTAAAATTCCTATGGCCTCCTTCAGTGTAAGACTTATTCCAAATAGAGCAAACTATGTGCATCTCCCTGTTGAAACAGTCTGAAATCTGCAGGTATGGACACCTGCTTTGGGACCAAAGTCTTGTTTTCTGACAACTCTAGATCCTTGTTAAATGACTGATGCAAGAAAACAAAGACCAGACTCTTAGCATGCCTGTGTTGCATAGTATAAGAAGTCTTGGATGAAGAAAGAGCTGCTTGACTAGAGCATTTCCAAATTTCTTTGGGAGGAAAGCAAGGGTGAAGTCCTCTGTGTTTTTCCATGCAACACATCTAGAGTCATTACTAAAGAAACCAGGACACTATAAAATGTTAACTAAGGTTCTTAAAAAACAACACAAAATACTAAAAGCCAACCAACTCCCTGCACTTAATGCGAGGAGGATCCCATTTTCCTTGTATGAAACCTGCCTCCAGGTAGGAATGAGCTCCATAGAACTAGTAACTAAGTCCAAGTTGATTTACTACAAGAAGTGGACATGGCAATACCAAGAGCAGTGCATATTTATAGGGCTATAGGAAAGCATATTATAGAAAAATATTAAAAGAAGTGAAAGAAGAGAAATAAGGAACAGCAGTGAATTTGGTTTCAAATACATTCCAAGTCATAAAGACTACAATAGGAAACAAATTTCCAAGATAAGACTTGTTTTGCATTAAGCATGGAAACACTTGGAAGAAAAAGTGAAATACCCAATGTAAGTGATGAGATGTTATATGTGTGGCACGTAATTATTCAGGAAGTGCCGCTTCCAGGTAAAAAGGCTACACTGACTACATGCAAGTTATACATAAAATGACAAAAATAATACAGGAGTGACATATTCATGAACACTAATGGAAGGATAAGAACTCTGGTTATGAAAGAGGCAGAAAAATGCTTTCCATTTCTCAAAAAATCTAACAAACAAGACTCTAGAACAAAATGGTTTCAAACATCAGAAATAAAGGAATGAAAAGAGAACAAGAGAAAAAAAAGTATCACAGCCAGTCATAACAAGCACATAGAGATTAGCAATCATGCTACATGAAAATACCTCCCCCTAAAACACCTATGTGAATCACAGACAAAATACAGACTCTTAGAAATCCACATTGATGTGTCTGAAATGTAGGAAAAAAAGTCATGTTTTCTTTTCAAATTACATTCTGCACCTGAATATTATTAACATAGAGGTATCATTAGTTAACAAAGATAAAACAAATGGTTTTCATAAAGCATATATGATGGACTGATTAATGTGAAAGTGTTTATTGAAAAGTATGGGTGGAATAGGATTTTGCTGCAGTTTGATACAATACCTATGGAGTTGTGTGATCCTGATTTGTGGAAGAAGGTGAGGTGGATGGAGGAGCCAGTTTGTTAATGCAACTCCAGTGTTAGTGACATGTAAAAAATGTGAAAAAATATGATAAAGGTGTGAAAAAAGTGAGATAAAAATACATTGTGCATTTAGTCAGAAATTGCAGGTGTTGCTAAGAAAGTTAGAGGAAGTGTAAAAGTAAGAAATTATGTCCTGCAAGCATTAATCAAATAGCAAATTGGTCAGAGTCCATGGACACATCATAACCAAATGGAAGACAAAGTGCATCAGTGTTCAGACGATTCCCCATATACTTCAACTGTCTCATTTGGCAACTCCTGAGGACCAAAACTAGGCTACAATGCATTGTATGTTCAAGTCTTAGATTGCAATTACCTCAGTGCACTGGAGATGCAGCCTGAAGAAACCCCCTCCCAAAAAAGGAAACAAAATTGCCAAAACTGTCAGATGTTGTGATTACGAGAGTAAATGTTGATATATAGCCTACCAGATGTCTCATAAAAAGTAAGATTTAAAGATTAATCAAGGTATGGCATTGATATAGGAACCAGAGGTGCAAAAGTGCAAGTTGTGCAAGGGGTTTGGAGGAATAAATGATCCTGAACCTAAACATGAAGGATCTTACATACACCATGTTGCTGCTTTCATGTGCGAAACACAATTAATTGATAACCTGGTATGATAGCTACTAGTATGTTGAGAATTGTATGGAGTTGTTCCTTTAAGGGTATTTGGTCAAGAGCCTTCTTCAACACACAAAAAAATTGGTAATTAGAAAAGGAAGAAGCCATAAACAAGAACATTCAGGGACACAAGCCTGGCCGAAAAATGATAAGGGAATCAGTGATGAGAACCAAACCTGATCAATCGCACTAAGATTGTGAGAATGTTTATTACAGCAAGGTTATCTGATCAGGGACATTGTCAATTGAGAAACCAAGGAGGAAAGGGAGAAACCAGAAACTAAAATATACAGAAACAGACCTGACGGAACAAACATGGAGACAATGACAAAGAAATACACCTGACCAGTCACACTAATTGATGAACTACCAAGAAACCACACGCTCCACTTACAGGAAGATCAACTTGGACTTTACAACTGATAAAATTGAAAACCAGAAGGGATCCTGGATACGGGAGTGGGAGGGGTGCAGGAATCCATAGAACTATGTAACTCATGAGATGGCATACAGGGAGAAGGGGGAGCAGGGAGGAACAAAAAGGGTGGTAGACAAGGGTATAAAAAGGACCAGACACATGTAAAACGAGGCCAGTCAGTACACTTGTCTGACAGCCCTGCATCTGATCACCATAGTCTGTCCTGTCTTTTTATATCTCCTTCTTAAATCTTTTCTTAACTATTGCTCTATGTAATCTCACTCTATTTTGCATATATGTGTGTTGTAAGGATTAGATACCAGCTACTGATGAGATCTGTGTGAGTGGAATCTGGTGCCAGTTACTGGAGTCAGACTGGGGGTTGTCACGATCCACCTTTAAGGTAGTGGTCGTGTTGGTTCTTTTGGGTGATTTCAGGGTACAAAAAGAGACATGCAAAAGAAACTTCAGTTAAATCACCGCAAAATGCCTTTTATTAAGTAGTAATCAACCTTCTATGTGTCAAGTGTAGGGGAGAGAGAGTGAGAGGGGGAGAAAGAGAGAGAAAGAGAGTATTGCTGAGAGAGTGGGAGAGAGAGAGAAAGGAAGGAGGGAGAGAGAAAGAGGGGTGGTTTACCGCCACAAGACGAGAGTCCTTGGAGATCTCTGNTGTAGATGGCCGTGGCCTGTGCTGTCATATACTGGTGCAAGTAGATATCTTTAACCTCCAGTCACTGGGGTGGGAACAGTGTGTGCCTTGACAACCAGCTACTGGGAGGGACTGGTATGAGTGAGGCGAGCAAGAGGCTCTGCATCAGTTGCTGGAGCAGGTCACAGCCCATGTGACTGGTGCTAAGCTTCCTCAAACTGAGAGTGCATGGGGAGAAGTGGTGGTATATTTGTTAGCAAACTTCAAGCTGGACTAGCCATGGTCCTAGTGGCTGGGCAGGAGGAAGTCCTGGACTGGAACTTCTGGATGAGACAGGTGCTTCTAACATCCCTTAACAACTCTAGCTCTTATGCAAAAACACATTTTATAAATGTGGTGGTGGGTTTTGTTAAGCTGTTTTGGAGTTATGTTTCCCAATGGTTCATCCCTGTTTCACCCCCCTGGTAAATCAGGTACCGGCCAAAGGTATCTCCTCCCCTGTCCCTTGTCCATCTCTCCTGACTCTGCCTTTGTTCTGGAAGCTTCGGTCAGCTGTCCATCTCCCTCCTGACCCTGCCCTATGTTATAGAAAAATACCTGTCAGTCTAGCCTGGGGCCAATAACCTTTCTGCCCCATGCTCTCTACCCCCCGGTTTAAAAGTGGGCGCGGGCTTTGTTCGAGCTCTTTTTCGTCCCCTCCTCTTGGGGAATAAAGATCTCTGAGAAACCATACAGAAAAGAGCCTTCTCTCTGATCCTTGCTCTGAAACCTAGACACTGCAACATCTGTTGCCATTGAAGAACAGCATTGTTCTGCACTGTCACCTGAGTCTGCAGGCAGATTAAGGGACAGCCCCTGGCACTGCCAAATAAGAGCTAGCTGGGGATCAACTGGCATAGTGTCAATAATAAATGGAGTTTGACTGTTCCCCAAAAGATAATGGACATGAAGAGACATATGACATGAAGACACCTGAATTTTTACAACTGCCAGGGCACTTTAAACAAATGTATGGGCATGATGCACATCCATAAGAATAAATAAAATAACAGAATATCTACAGGAGAGACAAAACCCCCCTTTAAACTAATGAAAGTGACAGAAAAACTGTATTACTGGAAGACTGGTGAAAAATATCCACAAGGCTATTATTCAATAGGCTATATTGCTAAAGAACTTACTGGAAACAAAACAGGTAAAAGAGAGACCCAGAGAGAGAGCTACAGAGATGAAGAGAGTTCTGAAATCAGAGAGTAAGCAAGCATCTGACCAAGACACAGCATGGCCCCAATTCAGAGTAGACCTATGACAGAGAGAGCACATCTTCTGAAAAAGTGTGCATGACAAAGAAACTGCAAAAAAGCATGTGACTGGCCCAGAGAGAGACCACACAAAACCCAGAGAAAGAGACACACAGAGGGAGAAAGAGAGAGCATGAGATCCAGAGTCAGCAAGTGCATGTGATCCAAAGAGAGGATATGTGTGGGCCCAAGAGAGAGCATGGCACAGAGAAAGGAGTATGACCAAGACAGACAGAAAGCAAGCATGCTCCAGAGAGAACATAAGCACAGCCCAGAGAGACAGCATGAACTGGATTGAGCACAACCTGAAGAAAGATATAAAGTGCATGCAACCCAGAGACAAAGTATGAGACAAAGACCCAGTGAGAGAGAATGTGGATGAGAGGAAGAGAGAGGGAGTGTGTGATGCAGGCAGACATAGAGCATGACCCAGAGAGAAAGTGACTGAGATGAGAATGTGACCAAAAGCATTACCCACAGAGACTGAGACAGAGGTGNGGGGAAGGGGCATGATCCAGAGAGAGAGAACATGTGTGACCAACAAAGAACAACCCATAGAGAAAGAGCATGTGAGTCAGGGTGTGTGTGTAACTCAGGGAGCAGTAGTGTGACCTAGAGAGAACAAGAGCCAGAAAGAGGAAGGGAGATAAAGCATGTGAGCTGGAGGAGGGGGACACCCATGACTCAGAGCAAGTGAGAGCTTGACCCAGAGAGAGAGATGGCAGGTATAGCCCAGCAAGAGAGTGAGCATAGCCCAGAGAGAGAGATCC
>VWYP01024738.1:6231-59106 GCA_013400435.1 Pycnonotus jocosus
CGCGGAGCCAGGCGGGGGCCGGCGGGAGCCGCCGGGGTGGGTTTGGCGGTGCGCACGGGGCGCGGGGCGGCGGCGAGGAAGGAGAGGTAGGGGCAGGTGAGGGGGCGCAGGTCGCGCCCAGCCGCGCCCCTCGGGTTCGCACCAGCTCGGCGGTGCTCCGCTGCCCTTGTCAGGGCAGGGCTAGGCCGGGGACGCCCGGAGAGCCCGGTAAAGCCTCTTCGTCCCCTTGGCATCTCCGGGCGCTGATGTCCGGCAGGGACCGCGGCAGCTGCGTGCGCCCGGCGCCAGCGGCTGCGACCCGCTCGGCGCACTGTGGCAAACGGGAGACGCGAAAGATGCGGCCGCTGTCCCAGGGACGGACCGGCTGCCCGCACTAGTGCGCCGCGCTGCAGAGGCGCCTTGAAGGCTTACAGGGTTCGACATGGCCTTTTCCACTGAGCTAGTTCTGGTTTGTTTCATGGTGTGGTCTTGTTATTATTATTATTATTATTATTATTATTATCATCATCATCATCATCATCATAATTACCATCATTATTACTATTATTTATATTTGTTTTGATTCGACCGCTCCCGCACACGCCGGCCGTGCCCATCCCGGCGGGGAAGCACCGACCTCTGAGGCGGAGGCTCTGCGGGGGTTTCTGCATTCAGGTTGTGTCACTGACTTCAGTTCTTCCATTCTTTACGTGATAGAAATTTAGGGGTCGGGGTAAAAATAGAACAAAACCAAGCCAACACAAAAAAGTGCACTTCTATGTGCAGTGGCTTGCCGTGTTTCACTGGAAACTGACATAATGTCTCCTAGTGCTTTGTACAGTAAAGCATCATGTGTTAAAGAAGGAGGAATAACCTATTTTCTATTTAAATTTTGCACTTTGTGGCCTGTGGCCAGGGATTAACTGATCCTTGGGTTTTGCATGCTCAGGAGACAGGATGCACCTGCTTTCTGGGCAAAGTTATCTGCACACAAGTGGGAAGCTCATGTAAAGAAATAGGCCAGATATGTAAAACTTTAGGGTGATGTGTAGCTACTTTTTTCCAGTAAGGAACTGGCAGCATTTGACAAATGTGAATGCATCAAGGTCTACAATTGCATTTGGCATGCTTCCAGTTACTGCTGTCAAGCTCCTCATCTCTCGTGCCCTGGTGCAACTACACCTGTACACGAGTTAATAAATGGCACCGAAGACAGTGCACATCTTGTCTATGCTTGTGCCTTTATCATTTTCAGTGTTGATTCAGATGAATCATTATTGATGACACCAACTAAATCAACAAGGACTATTCTAAGGTAGACAAGTGCTTACAAAGTGCATGATGAAAGAAAAAAATGAAAAATCCTACCACTTGTAGTATTTCCTCCAAGAAATCACTCAAATGCCGTAACAATCTTCCCACATTCCTTTTTTTCCCCCATAACCAAAATACTGAAATTATAGATTGACACATTTTTCAGAGTAAATTTAATTTTCTTTTTTTAGCCTGGTCATTACTGCAACCTGATGCCTACAGTGCCAGGCAGACTATTTTTAAAACTCCTCTACAAATACTGACAATATACCTAGATAAATTACATTGCAATCTTGTATGTGTTACTTTTTTTAAGGACAAATATGCGGAGGAAAACTTTTTTGGTTGCACTTTTAACATTAAACAGTTTCCATAATCTACAAATGAAAAAAACCCTAAATTTTCAGATATTTAGAAATATCAGCAGTAAAACCTTAAGTAGTTGTGTCTTTGGTTATTAAAACAAAAGTCGCATTTATTAAAAAATTTAAGAATAAGAAGCAGTTATTTTTTTTAAATTTACCTGTTAACTTTAAACTAAAAACATTGCTACACAAAAGAGAAAATTTCTCCTGTTTTCATTTTTAGGAACGCTTTATTTTTTCACAAATTTGCAGCCAGCCATCAGAAACAGATCACTTTGTCCTGGTGAAAAGAAAGAGCAGAGTAGGTGACCTTGGTTTGTATTTTTTCACTTAGGGCCAATCACATTGAAATTAAACTCAACTTTCCTGTAAACTTCAGGTCAGGAAAATACAGTTTCTAATACGTTGTGCTGACTGAAAGAACAGCTATAGAATGGAACACATCCATCATGAAGAGTGTAATATTATTAAAAAGAAGCATACCTTAGGGTGGTTCCAAGAGGCAGCTCAAAGGACTGGATCTCAGCAAGGGCATTTTCATATATCTGGTCTTTATTTTCTTCTAGATACAATTCTGAGAGATTTGACTTGCTTTTCCTTGCCATAGAGTAGCATAAAATTAATCTAACTTTTGGAGAGAACTTTTATTCTGATTATTATAGTTGACTAAGTGACTGTAGTCAGCAAAACCAGGCATTAAAAAAAAGGATCCTGTGCTAACCTCGTGACTCCTGAGGACTTTGTGTCCAAGAATGGTGCACAGCTGCTCTTTTCCTGTCTGCTGGTAACAGTTGCCTTGTATGCACTACCCTGTAAAAAAACACTGCACAGCCTTTTTTGTGTGTGTGTCTCCGATACATGTTTGTCTTAACAACAATTTTCCAGCCAAAATAATATTTTTTCATCATTGAAATAAATACTAAACCTGAAATTTAGTAATTTTGAAAACATAACTTTAAAGGAATTTCAGACACTAGACATTAATGCTTAATTTCTCTGTTAAGTTTTATGCTATTAAATTTTTTTAAATTCTATTTTCCTTTTACTGTATAAAAACTTTGAACACAAGGACATAGTTGGATTTATGAAAAAAGGTTTATGGATCTCCTAAAGCAGATTAGAAAAACAGAGAAACATTTATGTTCTCATCATTTTCCTTTTCAGCATTAATAGTTGCTACTTACAATAACAAATTGCAAAAAATGCTCTGTGATAAGTGTGGAATTTATATGTGTGAGCAAAAAAAAAAAAAAAAGCTGTTACTAATTTATTACCTGCATGGGAAAAAATATTAAAAAATATTGAGAGCAGTGCTACTGTCATGTAATTTTCATTATGATGGCAAAGAAAACACTTTGCACAAGTGCCATGAATTATTTAAACTGGAGACAGTTATTTCAAACATGAGACTGGAGTTCTAGATCTTTAAGTTTAAACAACTTTTTAGAAGCCTAATTCTATATTATTTGGATAATCAATATATTTTATTTTTAAAATATTTCAAGGGTTTTAATCAAAATTTGGCTCCTAATCTCAATACTGCTTCTGACAAAATTGACGAATCCAGACACTCATGGTGCAGTCAACAGTTAAATGCAGGGAAACAGAGATTACTCATTTTCGAGCAGGGTGATAAACAGTTTATTCACTTCTCTGTGCCCAGTGGGAACACTGAGGAGATGAGTTCACATCAGTAGCAGTGGGAAAGAACACTAAAGGCTGCAGTGAGTTAAGGCTACGTACAAATGCGCAATGTGTTTCCTTGAACAAGCTGCTTTAATCATCCGTGTATTTTTGAACCAAAATTAAGCAATTGCTCTGTTAGCATTACTATGCAATACATTTCCTCCTTTCATGTTCTACTTGGAGTTGTGAGTAGTTTTTACACTTTCCACCAGAAATGGGAGCCTGTGATTGACCCATTCAGCCACTGGATGTCACACAAACGCAGATGAAAGGATGGATATTGAAACTACTCATTCTAATCTTAACAGTCACCAGATTCAGTATTAATTTAACAATTATGAGGGGACAGTGTGAAAGTAAACTGCAAATACTATAATAAGCTTAAGCTTATTCGTGTGATAGAAGAAAGTGCATCTACTGCCACTGTGGAAGAGCAGAGGCAGGGCAGGTGCATCAGAGATGCCTCAGACATCACATGCTGGGGCTGGCAGTAAAAATAGAATGCAGTGATGGAAGCGTGACAATTTATACAAGCTGCTTTTGTGAATATATTTATGTGATTTTAAATGCGTTTGATTCTTAAAGAGGGTTTGGGTAAAATTTCTTCTTCCTCCTTTCCCAAAAATTTAAACAGTAGCTTGCTTTAGGAAATCGACTAACGAGAATAAACAGGACTCCAAATCTGTTGTGCAAACGTTCTTGTTGGTATCACAGCTGCCTGGAAATACATATGGTTAATAACAAAGCAAAACAATGTAAAAAGAAGCAAACAAATACAAAGGTGAATGACCAAGAAATAGGCAGATGTTACAGTTTCCTCTGTTGTGGCAGTGGGTGTTAAAGTACCTTGGTTCTCTGGACAGGGCCAGACCAAATTGCACCAGGCCCGGCTGCTCAGCTCTCCAGAGTGTTTTACACCCCCATTGAACCTGTGTAGGACCATGACATCCAGAGAAGGATCCATGGTACAGGGTGGCTCTGTATCTGACCTCAGATCCGTGGGCAGCAGTGCACTAACACTGCCAAAAGCCCTTTTGCTGCAGGTGCTGCTGCTTCTACCCTGTGCTGTCTGTCCAGCCTGTGCTCCCCTGCCCCACTTCTGTCATCTGCTCCTCCCCACCGTAATTCCAGTGCTGATTAGATGTGCCCAACATCTACATCCTTCAATTAGACAGGAGCTTTTCGTTTTTCCAGCTGAGCTCAAGGCCACTCTCGTAAGGCTTTAGGGAACTTCCTTGTTCAAGGAAATCACTTATTTTTTGTAAAAAGACAAAGGGACAAATTCAGTATAGGCACTTGACACCCGCTTCTGCAGAACAGTGTATCTTTGCTTCACTGCTATGCATAACATACTTGGAGGGTGCAACTAAATAGTTTGTCAGCAAAGACAATGCTGAGTAATTTTTTTTTTAATTATGGTATTCTCCATGCAGAAAAGGACAGTACATGTTATAATTTCTGAGGTATCACACCTGTACTAGTTCAGATTTAACCAGGTCAAAAAGTCTGAGAAGGTATTAATCTTCCAGGAGTCCCTGGTAGAAAATGAGAAGGTATTTTCTGTGCTGGTTAAACTCACACTATTTCTGTGAAGGAAGTATTTCATTATTTGGACAGGCAGAAACCTCAGGCCCTGTAAGTTATAAAGAGAGCTGTTGCCATCTTACCAATCATCCTAAGATTTTCCTTTGAAAAGGTGGTCCAAAGCATCTTTCTTGCTGAAGGTGTAAAAATGGTGCACAGCTCAGAGGAGAGCAAGGGGGGGAACTTGAGGCAAATTATCAACAATATTGTGAAACAGGATGCAGAGGCTTATCTAAAGCAAAACCACTGTCACCATGTCCTTTCTCGCCTTCCTCCCCTAATCCCTACTCTTCCCCAACCCTAATGGGATACCAGAGGGCCAAGAACTGCTGGTTTAAATCTTGCCTGCCTGTGTTGACACTTTAAAAATACATTTTACCCACATGACCATTACAAAAGTTGTAATGTGGTGTTGAATAGGGTCCTTATTAGGTATGCAATTCCAGTGTAGATTACTTCCTTTTTTAAAATTGCCGATGCACGATTAGCAGCTTTGGGTCTGCTTAATTTTCTTTCCCCTTTGAATTGGAATCCATTTTGAATGAATCATGGAAAAAAGAGAACGGGGAAAATGTCCACCCTCAAATGGAATTACTATAGATAATTTTCACAAGCAATGCCATCCATAACAAATTACTTCATTGGTCATTGCCCAGATATCTCCTCTTTACATCCCTCCACAAGGACAACAATACCATTAGTCATTTCTCTGGCATCTCCTGCTCTGCTTCTGCCTTCTTTCCTGGGCTCATCCCCAAACTGGACCCTTGGAAACCAGCTCATTCTCCCTAGAAACTGAACTGGCTGCTCCTGTTCCCCTTGTGCCTGTTTTTCTGACATTTCTGCCTCGCAGATGAAGCATGGTAGCAACAACCCTCTTGAATGATTCTTGGGGAAAACAGGCAGATAAGGAGATGATGGAATTGCCACTGCCATTTTTTGCCTTTTACTTTTTTGTCTAGTATACAGCCAGTACATTAGGTATCAGCAGGGAAACTACCTTTTTTTTTATTTCAGACCATTTAAATGAATCATGTTTTCTGAATAGTAGTCAAAATCATAGGTACATTGGGGTTTTTTATTTTAATTACACTAGATTTAAGAATTGGACAGTGTATATAACAATATTCACCAAAATACAGAATAAGCAATGTTCTATTTCATGTGGATTTTTTAATGGTAAACTGTCAGAACAGCACACATCTCTCCTGTTAGGAGGGCAGTGCATCATCAACTGCTTTTGACATTTCACTGACATCTTACAAGTGCCTAAAAATATCTGGAGAGATCCTCAGCTGGTGCTGATGTTATCTTTGTAAAAGTCAATAAAGGCATCAAAACTACTGGTTGAACAGAGGCACTTCTGTATCACTGCAGTGGGAAGGCAAGTCAAGTCACAGTCACTGTCACTGTTTATATAATGCTTGGTGCCATTGAAGAACAAGTACTATTTCATTTTCATTGCAACATACAAACCGTATTTTTTAACATAGCATTTGAATGATGCTACAAAGTAGCATCTTTGTCGTTCTACAGAGCAAAACACTGATGCATAAAAAATTTTCTCTCTGCTCTACCAGTGCTTTTAAGGAATAGGCCTTGACTAAAACCCTGAGTCAAGGACATGCCATGGGAGCCTGAGGGCTTTGCCTCTTTATAGGCAGTGAGGAGCTCTGTTACAGATATTATTCTAGAGGACATTACTTTCCTTGAACAGGAGAGCTTTTTTTTTTTTTTTTTTCCTCCACACTTTTAAGAGCATCCAGTCTTAGATAGCCACAGCATTTGTATTCCTTACGTAACCCAGGAGAACTTTCCTGAGAAAAACAGCCCCTGTTCTAGTTTGGGGTATGAAGGAGTCAGAAATTTAAACTACTTTTGAGGTTAGGGTGAGTGCATGATGGATCTCTGGTGATGGCCAAGTGATCCCAGCTTGATGAGTTGCTCTGTCAGCTGAGCCACAGACATTGTGCCTACTGGGAGTCTATTCTCACTGCAAACTGAAATGCTTTAACTGAAACTACAACAAACAACCCACTCAGAAGTTTGATCATTTTTATCATTGCCTTTATTCTTTTAATACTTAAGGAAGAAAAAAACCTCAACCTTGTCTGAATACCAGCTTGAATCACTTTAGCTAATAATTAATTAAACTAAATATCTCCATAGGCATTTTCAGTCTTTCAGGTTCTTATTTCAGTTTAGTTAGAACTCCACCTAACTGATTTAAGTGAAATAACTCTGCCTGAGAAAGGAATATTATCAGATAGGGTTTTGCACCAGTTCTGTGTGGGTCAGGCTTGTACTTCTGCTACATTCTCCACTCATGCTTCCTTGAAGTTTGTAAGAGGAAACAGTTAACATTAGGTTACCACTGCTTGATGGTTGGTATTTAATTGTTTTTCTAATCAGACCTGGGTAGAGGAAGTCTTCAGTATTCATTTTGCTGAAGAGCCCATGCCTATTCAGTAGTGTTAACAGCAATCAGGAAATTTAAAGGAAGTACCTGGCCTATCTGCTCCTTAGATAGCTGGGTCTTATTACTATGAAAGGAAAAGAAAAACCAACCAAGCAAACAACATTGCCAAATAATACTATACTTCAAGAGAAAAATCTCTTTTCCAGTAAATGAGTACGAGAATCATTATTTAAAGTATCACACCATGCTAGCTGCTTTTTCAGTAGTATTTCCTAGCTATATTCAATTAACATGGCACGTTAGACCTTGTAGATCAACACTATTAGCTTTGAAAGGAACTGCTTGTTTTTTGAGAACATTCCAGGCCACAAACACTTTTTCCAGTGAAAACTGAACAATTACAATAAGATTCTGTTTTGGTATGAAAATAGGAAACGATGCTAAACAAAAGGGAATGTTTATTTAGAAATTCCAAGGCCATTAATTTATATTAAGAAACTGTTTGTGCTCAGAGACTATAATCAAAAGGTGATGTGAATCATTGATCACAAAAGGACTTTATAGATAAGGAGCAAGTGCAGTGCTGGGTGATTGTATTATATATTAACAACTTTCATGAGCAGCTTTTGCTGATTCATTTGGCAGGAAGTGAGCTGCCAAGAGAGATTTCTAGGGAAGGAACAATCAACAATATTTTCATATAAAATAACCTCCAGTTACTGTATTGTTCTCACAATATTTGATAATGAATGTTTTCCTGTTCAAGAAAAAAAATGTATAAATCAAAAAAACAAAGGCAAAACTGGTTTAGTGTTACACTGCTATAAATACACACATAGGCAAAGTAAGGGCAGGGTCTGATCAGTTAAAAAATTGGAAAACTGGTAAGTATTCCTTGTGAAATTGCTGCACAGTATGGAATTAAAAATAGGGTAAATGCTATTCTTTTTGGAGAAAAAAAATGTCACACCTTTATATTTCTTCTTGGTTCGGAAGCTCACTGACCTCGGCACAATTGGGATTTTATCCAAAAGCAATACTTGGTTTCCATTCGGGAGAGCAAGACCTCCACAGACACCAATACTGAGCCACACTGCGGGCTAGCACCGTGCTGGGAGGCTGCTACAAATGGCAGGAGAGCTCCATGCTTTAAACATTGAATCCCTGCAGGCAGAGCCAGCACAGCAGCACACCCACAGCCCGGGACATGAACATCACCAGGCCAGCCCCCCCCCCAGCACACTCCAGAGCACCCCATGGCACCGGGACAGCCAGACAAGGAGGGGTCCCCACTGCCCACCACGATGAGGAGAGCTGGGGGCCTGTGTTACAGAAAGCACCAGGGACATCCACAGCAAGGGGACACGGTGAGCCCCCTCTGCCATCCGGCCATGCCAAGGGGGCTTTGCCCACAATGCCAGCAGGCATCATTCAGCTTTCTTAAACGCTTTCATTGCTACCACTGGTACAAATAGAGAAAAAAAAAATAGCCTCCAACTAATCTTAGTTATAACTTGATGTGTGATGGCAATGCCCAAATGCAGTGAATTTGGGAACTCATGATGGAGGAAAGAAAACAGGAGAGAAAGCATGTACAAAGCAGCTTCAGAGAGGAAAAGATGCTGCAGTGTATCTTATAGACACTTGTGGGTTCTGCTCTAGCTGGGTACTGGTTAGATGTTATTCACAACCAGTTGTGTAGTCCTTTAGCACAAACTTTCCTATTCTAAGATTTTCTACTTGTACTTGTACAAGTACTTGTCCTTGAATGCACAGTAACTAATCAGAGGCAGATTTAAGAAGTAATCTATTACAATGACTAAGAAAAGTTTTAAAGAATATAAGAAGGAAAAAAACAGAAGCCAAATATGTTGGCAGTTGTGGATTTTCATTCAGCACAGACCTGGAAGAGCTCTGATTCTTTATTTTCCTTTTTTTTTTTTTTTTTTTTTTTTTTTCATTATGAAACATGTAGCTGTTCTCCAATTCAGGAAATACTAATTAGGCAACCATGGAAAGGAAAGGCAACTCTTGCTAAGGAAAAATGCTGTGTAAAGCTGTCATGAAATTCCACTAATTCTGCCAGAAATGATCACATTAGAATATCTTGAAATGTTGTTTTCAGTAATCAAAATCTATTAGCATAACTGGAGTCTGAAATCAAGATAGATTTTGTATACACTTAATGTAAATTCAGACTTTAGAAAATGGTTTAAAATATCATACACTGATGCCAAATAAATGCACACTCTCACTTCTGTTGGTTGATGTCATCCTGAGAACACAGATAACAATCCATTGTAAGATTTAGGCTGTCCTGATAATGTAGCTCATCTGAGTGACGACTCAACAACAGGAAACTATAGTCTGCTCGTCAAGCACTGCAGGAAAGAGAAGATTAAATAATTAATCATGGCAAAACCCAGCTAGTGGGATTAGCAGAAATTCCTGACTTAAGAATCATTGTTAATAACAAAAATAGTTGAAGATATTTGCATACTGAAATTACCAAGACAATGAGAATACTATAAAAATTACAAAATTGTAGAACAACAAATTGCATTCTACGATGTAAGCAGATTTTGGCAATCAAAAAATTTTAAGGCCAAATGATTTTTTAAATTGTATTTCCCTCTTTGCATACAGCAAAGATACCAAGATTTCAGGAACTATTATTTATTCATTGGAATTAATTAATAACAAATTCAGATTTTTAACACATCCTATCTCAAATTAGTCAGGGAGACACTAAAGATATCTGGGTCATGTTAAGAATAAAACAAAAACAGTTTTCACATCAGGCTTGACATTAGGAAGCAAGAGGGATGCACTGAAAAGATTAGAAGAGATTAATTCCTCTTTTCATTATCCAGAGAGGTACATTTATAAGACAAATTAATAAAAGGCACAGACAAGATGCAATTCATGGAAAATAGGGTAATAATGAACCTTCAGCAATACTGGGAGGATTCAGATCTGCACTGTAAATAGGTATTCTAATAATGTTAGAAAGCAAATAATTATCTCAGAAAAATCGCTAATGATAATTTAAAAGATATTTTTATTTTCTCTCGCTTTATTACTACTGGATGAAACTGTCATACAGTTGGATGGTCCTATCGTCTATTTCAAAAATTGACAAGCTGAAATAAAGGGTGATTTCATATATTTCTATGCCCATATATACACAACTTGTATGTTAGCCATTATCTGTCACCCTCCTCCCCCATCTCTCAGTGTAACACAAGCTTTACATTTACAGTTTCCTTTTCCTCTTAAAGGCAATGTATCATTTTCAGAGGTTATGAGCCCAACAGTGTAAATTTTGCAACTTGAAATGTAGCATGTAACGTTGTCTCCCGTATCTGCTTCAAAATGTTAGGGGAAATTTTGCCTGAGAGAGACAAAAAGCAATTAAGTCTTCAGTTTCATGGGGTTTTTTTAATGCTTTGACTACAAACTTTCAAAAGGCACAGAGGTAATTTTCTTGCCCAAGACAAGCAACAGACAGACTTGGAGCCCAGCACAGACCACTGCCCAGGCACAATGGGAAGGAAAATCAGCCTTACCTCTGAATTTTCCTGTGTGTTTAAATCAGACACTTAATGATTTTGTTTTAATGTAGGGTTTGAGTTTGAATAGTACTTTAAGCACTGAACTGTCTCCTTAATGTTTGGAGGGGATTAAGTTCAGAGTTCATTGTGTTGTCTGTCATTTAAAAAAGATTAGATAGTTTAGTTCGGCTCCTACTGGCTGTGTAAAAGTCTCTGTATTTATTGACTGTCTGGAGTCATTATCAAAGCTTCTAAAACCAATCGACACCTTGTAAACAAAAGTCCCATTATTTTAGTGATCCTGATAAGATTTACATGATATCCACATTTTTGTTATGATCGATTTAACTGTTAGAGATATTCATACTGCAACAGGTTATGTGTGATAAATGATTACCAATTCAGTTAGCAAATTAGGCTTTACATTGCTTTGGAAAATACCAATGACTGTAACCCATCCTAGTCTGTGTCAGATGTAACTTGTAGTTTTGGGTTTGGATCAGGAAAATTCTGGAAAGTTTCAAGTATTCTTCCAGGAGAAAAAGATTCTTTTGAAGGGAGGAAATTATATTTTAAACTTGGGGATCATTCTGGTGACTATTAGTAAACTGAGAAATAATATCATGTGGAAGAGTCTGATGTCATAAAAAAGTAGATTTTCTTTCATGTAGTAAGAAATGTGTGCACCATTAGACTACTACGATACAATTCTTGAATTGTATGAATTATTTATTTTTCAAGTAGCTATACAAAAATCAGTTGAATTAGAGACTTCAGAGTAATTCTCAAGAAATGACTAAAGAGTTTTGGTTGGTTTATAAAGGGGCAAAGTTAATTACAGAGCTGTCAATTGAACAATCGCATTGTAAATATCATTGAGAACCAGTCCCATTTCTGATGCCCCAGGACATCCATTTGTAAGTCAGATCCTCTAAACACCAGCAGGAATTGCAGTCTTTCTGAAAGACAATTATGCATTTCACTGTATTTATTTAGAAGATGGATTATAAAATCTTAAAGCATAACCGACAGACTAAGTAAGTTCCATTGGATTTTAAAAACTTGACATAATTTTTACAACCATGCTGTCATGGCAATGTTTTTCTCACCATTCATGTAAAGGAGGTTAGTTAAGGTACTCCAGGAGAGGTAAGAGCATTTTTTAGGCCTGTTTCTCAATACCCAGTTTATGCTGTGCATATCATGGTACAGCTCTCACATAAACTGATTTTACAGAAAGCTTTTTCCTATTGAACTTCAGCTTACATTGTGCAACAAGTCATTTTTTGTGGTGATCCATCTGCTGAACATTTGTTTGCTGACATTTGATAAATACTTGCTACTTCAGATGTTAATCAAATGGTGTTAATAAATCAAATCAGTTTGCTAAAACCTGGTATGTTGACAGTGCCAAGGTATCCTGTAATCTGTGTCAAAAGGATCAATAGAACCACATGAAAACATTACCACTGTGGGACAATATTGATTTTTGTCTTAGAAATACTTACTTAGCTCCTGAACTAAATCGTTAAAATCAATGAAAAATCTTCCATTGACTTCACTGGGTGTTGGGTCAGGTATTTAGACTGCCAATTTTTAGTTCAGGTACTTTTTTTCAGTTTGCAGGTGTAGAGCAGAATGGGGGCCTGATCCTTACATGGCAAGTTCCAGGCATGTGGGTGATGCAAATTACAAGAAGTAGCTCTGGGAACAGCTCCATTGCACAGTTTCTCAGGAAATACAAATTTAGAAGCTTTGCTTGATGGGCAAAAGTTTCATCTCCCTCAATTATTACTATTTCAGTTTATGTGACTTAGTTTTTCAAACTTAAATCATCTTTTCATTATTTTTAAACACAATGTTAAAGTAATACACCTTCCCATTAGAATTATTTCTCAAAGAATTTATGGCCTTCAATGTAAAAGTCTGTGTAATGGGATTACAACCATAACAACTACACAATAGCATCATTAAGGGTACTTCAGTTGCATTTACTTTCCCAGTGCTTGAATTTATTGCTATACTGTAAAGTGTCTATTCAGAAAAAGAATATGTTTAGTTCCATTTACAGAGCTGACTTTGCCTGAGAGAGATTAGAAGTAAAATTATTTGAGATAGAATCAAAGAATTCCATCTTTTTAATTAGTCTGTTAAAGGCAGGAGCACCTAAAACAAATATTTAACTCTGTTGTTGAACACTACTGCCAAAGTCATGAAGAGGAAATTTATAGGGAGCTCTAAAGTCACTTGACAATTATTTCCTTGGGTTATGACTTCTCAAATTGCTGTTTATTGCCAATAGCACTACATTTCAACATAAATAGGATTCATGGGATTAGTGCACTATCCTGGTAAAGATGTTTAGTCTTCACTTTAAATGAAATATGGTAATTGAACCCCTTTCTTCTTGTGTAAGAAGTGCCTTTAAACAAGGCTGGCTGTTTTTATACACACTAATGAATCTCTAGCTAAAATACCTTTTTGGTCAGAAGCCAGGCTTGCCTTGTTACCTGATGTTCTCTGTAAATATAAAACATGAGGTGAAGAGGGGGAAGAGGAAGGGTAATGTTCTAATAAGAAAGAAGAATTAACCAATACTACTTAAAATACTTCATCATCATCCCATCATCAGTGGGATTAAAAATGAGAGAGAAAAAATGAACTTTGGCCAATAAATAGCTAGTTCAAATCCAGCCAGTTAAGTGTTTTTTTAAAAAAAGTAATTTGAACATTCTTGTTTTGTTTTAAGGATTCATATTCACCTTCTTTCAGAAAATTATCCCATCTACTTTTTGCTTATTTTACCTTACAGATTTTGAAACAGTAGAGTTCACATTTATAGGTCACTGGTTTGTTCAGATTAATTCTGTTTAATGTTAATTCTTAAATTTCTTAAGAGGGCAGCATGGAAGCACTTTGTTGAATTCAGAAATGCCTGGCTAAGAAAGCAGAAACCTTGCATTTCTCCTCTCCACTCCCTGTATGATCTCCCTGTGTGAGAACCCCAACTACATTAACTGTAGCTGTGATCTTCTCTGCCAAAACAGTGTAATGGCATTTCTGTAAACTGGTGAATAGTTGTTAAAATCCAGGGAACTTTGAAAATGTAAAAATGCTTTCCAGATAAAACATTCAGATTGCATTAATAATATAAGTGGCATCAAATAATCAAATGTATTCAAGCACCTGTGAGTAAAATGAAGATGTACTCTCTTCAAGTTAATGGCATTTAACAAACAGGTTGGCTATATGCATAGAGCTGACTTTTTTTTTACAAGATCAGAACTATTCTGCTCTGCTAAAATCCCTTACAAGGTAACACTTGAGCGTATTTTGATTCGATTGCTTTGATGTCATAGTTACACACAGTTGTGCAAGGGGACACTGCTGGTATCTCATAGCTGGAGAGAAAAAAGAAAGCCCTGCATTAAATATAATGAAGCACAGCTAAAGGAACCTGGGGGTCCTGCTCAATGGCAAATTGGGTATGAGCCAGCAGTGCCCTGGCAGCCAGGAGGGCCAAGCGTGTCCTGGGGGGTACCAGGCACAGCCTGGACAGCCGGGCAAGGGAGCAAGGGAGGGCATTGTCCTGCTCTGCTCTGCACTGGGGCAGCCTCACCTCGAGTGCCAGGGGCAGTTCTGGGTGCCACAGTGTAAGAAGGTTATAAAGATATTAGAGAGCACCCAAAGGAGTGCAACAAATATGGTGAAGGGCCTTAAGGGAAAGCTATATGAGGAGTGACTTGAGTCACTTGTTCAGCCTGGAAGAGACTGAGGAGAGACCTCATTGCAGTCTACAATTTCCTGGTGAGGGGAAAGAGGAGGGACAGACACGGATCTCTCCTCCCTGGTGACCAGTGACAGGGCCCATGGCAATGGCCTGAAGTTGTGTCAGGGAAGGCGTATTAGGAAAATGTTCTTCACCTAAAAGGTGTTTGGGCACAGGAATGGGCTCCCCAGGGAAGTGGTCACAGCACCAACCCTGACAGAGCTCAAGAAGCATTTGGACAATGCTCTCAGGCATATGGTGTGACTCGGGGGTGTTCCTGTGCAGAGCCAGGAGTTGGACTTGATGATCTTTGTGGGCTCCTTCCAATTCAGGATATTTTATGAATCTATGATGATTCTGGCTGCTGTACTTGTATTTACCTTTTGGTAATGGTACAATACAGCAGACCTGGTGGGACATTCCTCACTGCACTTGCTGGTTAATTTAAGAGTACATCACTCATTGACTAGTGCCAAGAATTCAGAGTTAAGGATTGAGATGGCATTTATGCAGTTAACCAAGTCTATACACACACTCATCCATCAGTTGTTAAAGTGCTGGACACTCCCAATTTCTAGAGGTCTAGACAGGCTGTAAAAAAAGGGAGTGTTAGCAGAGTCCTGGTTTTTATAGGCTTAGAAGCATTGTACTCACAAACCAGATGCAGAGAGATCTACACAAACAGGAGAGCTCTCAAACACCAAACCAACCTCCAAACTCAATTCCTCAAAAGAGATTGACAAGGCACGAAGAATGTTTGTGACCCACAAAAACTCTTGTGTAGCATAAACCCCCACATTTTCATAAATCAGACTGTTCATAACCATATAGGCATAGGTCTTATATACACAGTTCACCAGATGTGAACTTATTCCAACAAGGACTACTGTCAAACTCTTAAAAACTGTGGAACTAACTTTGAGCTGCTAATGTTGGTTTATATTCAATATCAAATCAGATCTTAGGACCCCACCCACTACTTCTGTAATGCAATGCAACTGTTCAGAAACATACATGGCCTATGCAACATATCCAATCACAACCCAAACCCATTTGCTTTGGTTTTCAAAGGTCTTGTGTCACTTATACAACACCTCAGTAACCGATAATCTTTTTTTTTTTTTTTTGCAAACATTCATCTAAGAATGATGAGTGTGCCAAGCACTGAAAGCAACATCATCTTACTCCAGCTTACTCAGCTTAGGTTTTTCTTAGTGCTTCTGAAGCAGGTAGCAATAATTCCAGTTTCCAGGTTTTGCATCTACAACAAAAATACTTATTTTTGGATGTCCAATTGGCTTCAAGTTCAAAGTAACCCTTCATTCATCATTAGAACATACTGCAATGAAAATGTCTTTGACCTCAACTTCAGTCTTTTTATCTAAACTCATATCTGCATAGAGATGTTCTTTCTTGTAGATAGTTTTTCAAAGACCACATAATATAAGGTGGACAATATCATGAAAATTTAAAATAGAATAATACAGTAATTGTATGATGGTAATATATTTATACAGGTACATAGCTAAGATTCAAAAGATAGCTTAGTCATTTTCTAATGATGAAGAAAAATGACTCAGTGAGTACAGTAGCACTTAATAAAGAGCTTAGTCATTTTCTTGAGAATAATTCTAAAAGTCTGTGTTCTTAAGCGCAATGAAGAAATATGTAAACAATTACACAGCAATCTTATAATAAAGTTTGATGCTTGTCTTTTTTTAACTGCTGAGGCAGCTGTGATTAAATTTTTTCTGGGAATCTAACTACTTGTAAGGCTTTCTTTTGCAATGTGCTTTGCTGAGTAATTTGCTGCAATCGGTTTTGTTTGCATGGTTTGAATTTCTAACAAATGGCATATCCAGGATTAAATGTTTTGGCTTTTTTATTTATTTAGGCCTTTCAAAAAATTGACTCATGAAATCTAGCAGAATATATTCAAAGTGCTAACTCATGAAAAGAGGTAATGTGTTAATAATTTGTTATTCATACCTGTAATAAGTTACACACTTGCCTCCCAGTATATTTTGACTGAAGAAAGACCATGGAATTTGATGTGGTCTTAATGTAATAGCTGAGGATTCTTGTGGGGCTAAAAAATCCTTGTCAACATCTGGCTCTGTGCTACACTTATTCTTTTAATTTTTGTAAATAAAAGTTTAAAGAGCAAAACTTTCACTAAAACTGGCAGGTGAATTGATTCACCATTCCCCAAGATAACAAGCACATTCTTCAGATCATTAACTGGAGTCAAGGTTGATGAGAAGTTGTGGTTACCCTTCAGACATTCATTTGTGTCCCACCTTTCAAATTCACCATTCTCCTGTGCATACTCTCCATGTGCAGAACACTCAGACTGGGTCATCAGAATCTGAGTATGTGAGATGACAAGTTGATCTACAGAGCCAGGGCCTCAAATCTTAGGGTCACATCATCCCTTCCCTGCTTGAATTCAGGCCTGAAATGTAGCTTATAAATGCACTGCCCAGCAAATCACACTGCTGAATACAAACATGAATATACTCATTGCTCACAATTTACTAACTTTTAGATTTCAAAGAACAAAAAAAATTACAAATGTCTTACTGGAGACAGTATATCTGCAGTGAGTGCCTATAAAAGCCCCACTGAAGATGGGCTGTGTAGCACATCCCACTCCAGGTCACCTGGCCAGGAGTGACACTGTCACAACACACACACAGAGCTGCTGAGGACTGGGATAATATGTCTCCAAAAACAAATACAACAGCTTGTTCTCCAGCACGTTGGAACAAGATAAAAATAATGATTTGGGAAACAAAAACTAATCCTATGTTTATTTAAAGGTGACAGCATTTTGTTGTTGCTCTTAAAGAGCCTCTCTGTGCTCACGAACAGCTCTGATCACCACAGCAGTGTGGAACTGCAGATTAACTACTGGGAATCATGGAATATTCAGAGCTGGAAGGGGCCCATGAGGATCATTGAGTCCAACTCTTTAGTGAATGGCCTGGACCTGGATTGAACTTGTGATCTTGGCATTATGAGCATCCTGCTCTAACCAATTTACTGCTCCTTCGAGGGAAGGAGATACCAGCTGTTTCACAGATGGGGGCCCAAAGCATAGACTGATTGTATTAAATACCTTACCCAATATCAAACTGCAAATGAGTGGCAAAGCAGAAAATTGAACCCAGATTTCCCACATCCTAGCCCAGGATTCTCAGCACCAGTAGACCTATGCTTTGCAAAAGTGGGTGCCTCTGATTTATTTCTGGTACTTTCGGGTTCTGATGAGGCTGGAAATAATCCAGCAGAAGAAGGAAGTGGAGGTGAGTATGAAAAATGAAACAAATACACATGTAACCAAAGTTCTTTGGCAACCTTAAGCTTGGTTTAAACTTAGAAAGTTTTTTTCCAGGACAAAAAAATCTCTAAATAAAAGTCTATGACTTGTGATATGAATTTCCTTTTTAAAGCAAGTTAATAACTGTATCTAAAAATATAAAAGAGAAGAAAGCAATTTAGGAAGTCAGACATTCGAGGTTCAACCTGAACTTACTGCTGAGCATAATCTTATGGAGCATTGTTCCCCAAAATGTTGGACCTGTTGCCCAGGACAAAAATTTCCTGACCTCTCTATAAAGTGGATCAAGGAATGAGAACAGCAGAAAATACATTGGATACAACTGCTTTTCTTTTGTTTGTGCCTCTCTTAGCTGGCTGACTGCTGGGTCAGACAACCATTGCCCCCAGTGCACAAAAAGCAGCTGAATATTGTGACACAAAGATTGAGAGTGGACTGTGCTTTGTCATATCATGTAGCTGCCACAAGTAGCTAATCTCACACCAAATTCCATTATGTGAGAATAATTTGGTCCCGGATTAAGGTGGCCATTTTTTTTCAGACTGAGATGAAGAAGGGCTTCTCTACTTTGCTCTTACTTGCCTGAAGTATTTTTCCAGACTGGTACCGCCATGACTGTGCAAATGTCATGGTTTTCTGAGCAGCTACAACTTCTGTGGGATAGAGAAATCCCTCTCTGGTAGAGTTATTGAGTAAAAACAGACAAAAACTGAGGTTGTGGATCAACCATTAGACTGTCTTGTAGGGTAAGTTCAGACCAGGCACGATGGTTTACCATGCTCACATACAACTTGGTAAATCTGTTAATCTTTTAAAAAGAATCAAATAAAAAGAACTTTAACGTTTACAGAAAGACTGTGTGCTGTGCTTTATGTCATGGAGCATACACTTCTAATCAGGTATAAGGTTCCAGAAGCTCAAATTTGTCTATTGGAACCACAGACAGAAATTTACACACATTGTGTAGAAGCTTGTCTGCATACTCCACTGTAATTGCTTCAGCTTCCAGAAGGCAACAAATTGCTAGGATAGGTGTTTTTCAGTTTAGCACCATGCTCTCAACAAGATGAAAACAGCTTGTGGTAAATATAATAGCTAGCAGCCAGAACAATGGCAATTAGGACAACAGCCTAAATCCTGTGGTGGCTCTGGAAAATGTGTGAACGGTCTTGCTAGTGTAGTGATAAGAAGTTTAAATTAACATTCATTAGCATCTCTGGGAGTCCTACAGCAGCCCCAAGCCAAGAAATCATTAAGCTGGTGCTTCTTCCTCCTGGCTAACCTTAGTTGGATTTAAGCAGAGCTGACATCTCCTTACATGCTTTTCCAAGCAGAGATACGGGCTCTAAATCAGAACCGAAAAACCCCAAACTGAATGACACTAATGCCCTCCCCCCCATCCCCCCCAAATACAACACCTCTTAAAATAAAATTTAAATAAATAACTTTTAAAAGAACCATCAAATGATTTCTATTTAAAGGCATCGGCTTAATTAGAAAGATTCATTAGAGTCCACAAGGGACAGACTCTCCAGAGACGTGGACCTGCTGTACATCCTCAGTGACACTTAGAGTACCATCACCTATTTAAACATATAAGACTTTTGGAATACCGAAAAAAAAAAAAAAAATTAGAAAAGGACAGTGCAGTTGTCGAGTGCAGTTGTAGGGTAGTGTGAGGTTCCACAAAGCAGAACTACACAACTTCCAGTTTCCACTGTGTGAATGTGTGTATGTGAAAAACTATATGGCTAATTAGTAGCTGTAAACTCTCTTTCACGCACTGATTATCCATATCTCCTAACAAAAGCAGGGTTTCCCTCACCCCCGGTGAAAATGGACATATTCTTCATGAGGCAACAGTACATATTTACTTCCTGCAAAGTACTGTTATTTTCGAAGTAAAACTATTTTGAAGAGCAGGACAATGGGTTTTTTTTTTGAGGTAGGTTCCTGACTTTCACTTTTGCTATATAATCTAACTGAAAGAAGAGGGGAGGAAAGTTCAACTTCTTTAAAAAAAGTCCTTGGTTTTATGCACTTTCCTGTTTTCTGACCAGCAGTGAAAGTTCATTCCTCACAAAGGACTGACAAGGCTCAAAATTACAGCAGACAGCAGCATCTCCTACATTTTTCAAAAATTTCCTCAGCTCTACTGAGTGCTAAGGCCCACACCACCCCCTTCTGTGGAAAAAGTGGTGGGAGGCAGCAACAAAAGGCAGGAAGACAAAATGAAATGCCTCTCAGGGTTTCCTTGGCATAGCACGGCAGAGTGGAAAACAGTGGAATTAGCAAACTCGATTATTTCCCAGCTTGCATTCAAGGATTGACAGGATTCTACCAGCGTCTGCCAGGAGATCGAGTCATCCCCGCAGCTTTGGGCTTTGGGGCCGCTTTGTTCAGCTGGGATGGCTCTGCTCAGGTCACATTGCTGACTGGCTCCCCCAGCAGTTGTTTGATGGGATTTGGAGTAATCTCCTGATCATGTTCATCACCTAATATGCAGTTAAAATAATCGGAAAAAGGAGAAGGAAGAAGGCCTCAATCAGTTTCTGTGCCCACCTCCTAATAATAACAACTTCTTTTTCTTTCACAGATAAATAAAGAGACACAAAGGAAAGAGAGACTTTTACTTTGTCTTTTACTGCTGAGTAATTTAAACTATTTTTGCTCCCTTTGCTCTAGTATAGTACTAGAAGATTTTACTAATCAGAGGTCATAATACATCATGGACCTGAGTGTGGATACTATTCCAATTTCATATTCTCAGGTTTGCATCTATCCCATGGTTAAAACACCAGCAGAAGTGCATGGGAAGGAGCAGAAATGGACCTGAAGCTGCAGCTTCCCAGCCTGGGGAGCGGGCATCGGGCTGTGCAATGCCTGGACACTCACCAGCCAACATGAATCCAGCTGGTGAGCAGCAGAAGGGCCAATACAGCTGAGCAAGAAACTGCGAGGGGCGTGGGACAGGGTGTGTTAAAAACCAGAGTCAGCGCAGAGGAGCTGCTGCTTGGAGCAGAAGTATTGCTACACGGTTTGAATAGACTTCCTGTGGCTGCCCTGAGACAACATCTGGCCGTGCAGCCTGCTGTGCTGGAAAGGGAACTCCTCTGGCAAGCCTAGAGAAAATAGAAACATAACCACGAAGGTGGGAGAGCAGGTTTGTAACCTGTACCCAACCTCCTACTGCTGTTATTTGTTGCAGCCTCATTAAGCTTATTTGACACGTAGTTGTCTAGATAACCATCTACCATTTCAGATTTGTGGGAACAATAGCCAGCTGAAAATACAAAGATTCAAAACTTTAGAATTCTTTTTTTGTAACATAAGCAGACACCCCAACAGTGTACACCAAGTAAATCCCATCTGAGTCTGGGGTTTTTGAATTTCTTTGATTGTAGAGGCAATATTTTTGTTTTCGTTGTAGTTTACATAGTAAAAACAGGCAAACCATGTCACTGTTTAAAAAGTGATAAATTTAAAAACAAGAAGTGAAACAGTGCAGATACCTGAAACTACACCAATTCTGCTAGCTTTGCTACCCTACCAACAGAAATAGTCCTGTCCTGTTTAGATAGACTTTGTTTTGCTACATGACTGCATATGCAGTGAAGTGATATCAAGTCCTGAGGGTCCACTCCTTTGATGAGTTAAGCACACAAAGGCCCACATTTTGATGCAATCTGATATCATATATTCAAGTCCTAGACAAACTGCAACTGTGAGGAAGTGATAAACAGAACTTCCTGCACAAAGCTGCCTGAGATAACACTTTCCATGGACTGGAAAAAAAGAGACATGATTGCTACAGAACTAAAAGGGAACTGTTCTGCTCTTAATAAATAACCCTTTCTTTTTCACGTGGCTATTGCAAAAGCCAAAGCACAAGTGACTAAGATTCAGTAAGCTGTGAAGCAGTTCTACTCACACACTGCTGAAATGATTCTTTGAGGAACTGCCCTTAATTCTGAGCTCCAGATCCATGTTCACGCAAAGGCTTCTGTGCTGCAATTCAGAAAACCTCCTAGCTAATATTTTCACTTACTTTTTAAAGAAAGTTTTAAAGAAAATTAAACTAAAAGCTTTACTCAAATGGAGAAATAAGGAGGGACTGTTTAAAGAATAAGGTTAGATTTGTCTTCTATGAGGGAAAAATCCTGTAGGAAATAGTATTAATTCTTTCTCATGGAACTTCCTCCCAATTTTGCATCAATGTCACCTCAGACTCCAAGAAATTTAATACATTTATAATTACTTCAAATTAATTTTGTGATTGTTTGAGCAGCCAAGTTTTCTTCACACAATGTCGTGCAGAAAACAAGCATCAAATGCGAGCATTTAACATACAACACAAGTTCTTTGGGTTCTTAATTAGATTTTAAAAATGTTTGAAATATGGAGGTATTTCTTCATATACAAACTGACTAGAGCACAAAATAAAACCCCATGGAAGTTAAAGGTCCAAAGCACATGCAATTTCTAATACAAAGTATCAAGAATTCATAATAAACTGTTCAAGGGTGAACCAACACTTGAATAATACTTACACATTATCGAAAGCACAGAGAAATCACTGAAGCCTGGAAGATATTCCACAGGTGCTTCTACAACAGGTCACCTACTGTGCAGACATCCACTCTCACCTCACATGGAGATGGCCTAGAACAAACCTTGACACTGAGTCTTTCTTCTGAGGCACCAAAAGGCTCCAGACTCTGGCCATTACAACCTGTTCTGTATAAAATATCTTTGCTAACATTCATCAGCTCTGTGCGTTTCTTTTTAACCTTCTGTTTACACTATTTTTTGAGGAGGCCAGATTGTGTTACAAGTGAGAGATGTAACCATGTATCTTATATCTGCACTGTACTAAAAATCAATCGAATGCTACCTATTTTTGAAACATTAAGAAAACCAAACAAGCAAACAAAACACTTCTGCTGCTATTGCAAGTTTGAGAAGTAATAAGGGAAGTGCAATGATTGATTAAATTAATGTGACAGCTTTCTAGTGATATTCTCGAGGACTTGCTCTGTACAGTGTTTCTTGACACATAAAGAGCCATAATATCATCATTTCTTCTGGTCTCTTTTGTACCCCACACAGCTTAGCAGTGTCCCTGCAGACAGCTGTGGTCAGAGCAGTGCTGGAGATGCCCACAGCACAACCATGTCAGAGCCATACAGGGCTTCCAGTCTGTGAAACACCAACTAATTAAAAACAAAACACCTTTTCAGCAGCCTTTTTATTTGTCCCGTTTCAGAAGGCTGGGCTAGAGCAGAGCCACACCAATGGGGCACAGCCCTGGCAGCAATCTGTCAGGCAGGGAGGAGAACAGGAGAATCAGATTTGACTCTGAAGAAATGGTAAATGAAAGCAGAGTCCAGTGATTGCTGCTAACTCTGCTGTCAGGGAATGTGGCTGCAGAAAATAGCAGGCCTAATGATTCTTCTTCTGCACCCTCTTAGGCACACACTTGAGCAGAGAACCAAATGGTATGGGTGACTACAGGCTCCCTGTGATTTATGAGACAGTAACTATCACAGTGGCAGCAATAAGTAAAAAATTTTAAAATAAATAGTAAAATACACAAGTACTTGTCAATTCAGGCCTTTTCCCATTGTCTCTACATTATATTAGAAATATGGAAACTCACTCAATTTTAATAGAATTCAAAATTGATTTCATTCCCTTCAACCTTGCATACTTGCTAATTTTATTCTAAGCTCTGGTACATTCCCTTCCCTGGAGAGATTTCTCTTGCAGATGAATTAATGTAATCAGTTAGATAACAATTTATATGTTTCAGGTGCAAGTTGTTTTTGAATAAAAAAAATAATTAAATTACTTTTCTTTGGGAACTCAAGGGCTGCTTATTCACTTGGGAATTGTGGTAAAAATGATTGAACAAACATTTTTATCATTGTCAAAACAAGTTTCATTTTCATTATACCAAGTTATCTTGAAACCAATATTTAGTATAACACTTGAGTGACTAACTTATTGTTACTTAGATAGCCCAGTGATAGGCACCTTAGAAAGAACAAAAATAGGCAGTACACTAAACTATAAATGGCAAACATTCTCAGTCTCCTCCTCCTTTACAATGAATACAACCGAAAATCTTCACATTGGTGGTAATCTCTTAATGGGCTTGAGCTCTTTATCTTGGCTATGAATTAATTATTGATTTTTCAACTGCAAATACAAGCCTGCCATGCAGACACTTGTGGCTACAGAAAGAGTGCTCATCTGATGTGAATCAGTGGACAGAGTAATATTGTGCGTCAGCAACTGATCCTTAAAATAAATAAAATGTCACTTAAATATTGCAAAAACAACAAACAAAAACCCATTTGATTTTTAGTGTTGCAAATGGAATGCTGTGCCAACTTTGCTCTGCATAACAAGTCTCAAAAAGCTCTCCTGGGAATGTTTATATTTTGTTTCTATCCAGATTTCTTATTTGCTTTGAATTGTGACAACAGTTTGACCGTTTTCATGTTAAAAGTTTCCTGCCTTTGTCATGAAAGGTGCTTTTCATCAATATAGACAAGAGTCATAACAGGAATTCAGGACTACTGCTGCAAACTTTATGAGCACCTGCCTGGAAGTGCTTGAGCCCCAGCAGCACCCCCACACTCCCCCTCAGTCCATGTCTTCAGGCAGTGGCAGTACCCAAAATGCCCCTTTAGGCAGTGGCAGTACCCAAAATGCCCCTGAGAGAAAACAGAGGGCACCCAGACTCAAATCCTGCTGCTGCTGCTGCTGCTGCTGCTCCCCTTTAGAGGGGCGAGAGCCGGGCAGGAGGCACCGGCTGAGTCTGCAATGGAAGGACAGAGAGACGTGGGATGGAGAGGAAAGCTTGGAGCAGGAATCTGAGTGCAAGGATGGCAGAGAAAGAGCTCTGCTAAAATGCTCTTGGACATGACTGCCTCACATCCCAGCCAGTTTTGGTCAGCATTTATAGTTATGTAGGTGATCCTTTCAAATATAATCTGACAGAGGATTTCAGAATGGACTGTAACTGTCCTGCTAATCTTAACTGCATATTTCAGAGCCACTGAGAATGTCACAGAAATGCTGATAAACATTAAGCTAGCTATGCTATCAGTTACAAAAGATATGTACATGTTTAAAAAATTGGGGGGGAATATTGTTAGTTTTCTGTTCCAGTATGATAGAATAAGAACTTTTGCAGGTGTGCTCGGATCCTTCTGCAGTGTGAAAAGCAAGCAGTACAAAACAGTTTAAAGAGGTTTTTATGTACCTCAGTACACATACACTTGTATGCATAAATGGAAAAATCTTGGAAATTAAGAGCTTGGAAATTACTCACATTTCAGTTTGTGTTTTGATTTTTTACATTGAACACTGCAGAGCAGTTTGCTGTTTCCATACACACACCCCAAGTCAAGTAAACTACTCATGTCTCAATATGAAATAGATTGACTTCCCCTTATGGAAAATTCTACTTGAAAGATAAGACCATGCACAAGACTGAAATAATACTGATCAGGCAGAAGTCACAGTGTCTTTGACTAGAAGAATTAGTTACCTCAAAATTCCATTGCAATGAAGAGAAATCAGAAAATATGATTGGCCTTTTAGGTTGTTTTAGTTGAGTAACGAATAGACAGAACTTCCTTTTTTTTCAAAGTGTAGTCAAATAGTGATTATGCAAAGTGTACAATTCTAAACAGCTAATTAAGCAGCAAACCCAAATCTTTACAGCTGAATAAGCTGCTTAAAAAAATAGGGGGGGAAAGGAAAAAAAAAAAAAGGCAAGAAAACCTGTGTCTTGTGTACAAAATTTTTTTTAAAAATCAGCTTCTCTAGCAATTCATCTCTCCACACAGTTTTATCTGTGCAAAAAACCCAATGATCTAAAGGATTCAGCATATTTTCCTGTCAGAGCTCTCTCTTTCTGAAACTCCCAGGGGAGACACTGTTTCCTAATCAAGAAAGTAAACCATCAAGAAGGTAAAAAAAAATGCAAACTACTGTGATACTACTCAGCTTTCCAGTACCTCTGCTCAGGACAAAAACCTAATTACGTCACACCAAAGAAACGAAAGCATCTCAAACTTTTCCAAAGGTTATTTTAACATGACCTATGAGTTGTGTGTACTTTCCTTCCATCATACACATACAGAAGAAAGAACAAGATATAAAAATCAGTTTGAATAATATCAATATACTTTGGGAGATATGGCAGGATCTCCTGATAATTGCACAGTAAAAGACAATGTTGAACTTTTTCCTTGAAATAGAGTAGACTTCTAGGACCATGTAATTCCACTGGGTTTAGAAAACTATTCAGCACAGTGAAAAAGCACACCCCCAAAATGAAATATTTGTCTATGCTTCCTACGCAGCGACCTTTATAATGTTATCATAGACCTACTCTGGTCAAGCCAAGAGTAGTGGCAGGGTTTGTTTTCAATGCCTACTTGAAAACTCCCGGGATTCTCTGGACATTGATCAGTGGAGTGTAATTTCTTTAAACTTCAGCAAAAAAGTTACCAACTGTCATTTTGCAGTACTTTTTTTGAAACCTGGAGAGAACCTGAAGTGAATCAATTCTTAGTCAAGCACCACATTAGCCCGTCACAGAAGGTTAGCCCCTCAACAGTGTAATTTAATGCCTTTGGCTGCTCATTATGCACACTAATGGACACACTTAACTATAAGAGAACAGCCATCACTACCTAGGAGCCGTTTCAGCAGGAATTGCATTTGCAGTACTTTCTTTTTAGTCGCATGTGGACTGGTTTTTTTCCAGCTACCATTATTGTAGGCAGTTGTGTTCAGAGCTGAACAAAAGCTGGCAAGCGTCACACAAACAGGCACCAAAAATCCCTTACCATGCTCTCCTACTTTATGAGGGAATACTTAGTGACACCTTGTCTGGATTAGGACACTTAGTTACTAAACTAATTTTATCAATTTCATTTTCACAAACCTCCCAGCATTTGTTTTAACATTTTCTCCACATTTACGTTTGTTTAATGGTGCACTACTTTATGATGCAGGTCATCCAGTGCTGTTGGGATATATACACTTCTAAGCAACAAAAAAGTAATTCTGAAAAAATACTTCCGTAATTAAAAAAAAAAAAAAAAGAGAGAGAGAGAGAGAACTCAATTATTTTCCCATCTTTTATGATAGAAAACCCACTTTGAATAATGGGCACTATTGCTAGATCTTTACCTTAGCAGCCAGGAATGCTAATTCAAGTACTTTGCTTATATTATCCCATTATCTGGGAGTGGGGTCTTCAACAGTACAGAAAACTATGTGAGACATTCTTGATACTCTATTTAACTTACTTTACTATGGCTCCAAGGTGTTAAGTGAAGTCTGTCACTGTCCCAGAAAAGTTCCTTAGCTCTGTGGCTTTCCCAAATTTATATAACCCACTTATCTTCCAATTCACCTGGGGATTACAGAAAACCTCAGCTCAGTCGCAGCTTTTAATGAGCTTACCCAGAGCACAAGGCTGAGATACCGAGATTGTTCCTCCTCTGCAAGGCCGTGGCTCAGACAGGGGTACAAAGACAACTGTGTCACAGCACAAGCCAGACGTGCTTCCCTTCTTCCCCCAGCCAGGAAAAGGCTGAGTATTTGATTTGTGTATATCGTTTCCTAAACATGGTGGATCACTGAATTTCAGCTAAGTCACAACATCAAATTTTCACCTGTGCTGAAAGTTAAGATGCACGGTTAACAAGAATCAGGAGGTTATGTGCCTGGTTACCTGCCATTACCTGGAGAAGCTTGGCTGAAATCTTTGTTCGATTTCCCAGCACATTTAAGCTGACCTGAGTGCCTACTGTGACTGGAGGATGCAGCCCTGTACCTGCCCAGATGAGTGTTCTTAGTGTGCCTCTTCTGAGTGTGAGCAGTCAGGAAACCACGCAGCCAGTTAGCTCAGGGAACTTCTGCTGAAAATTAACCTGAAAAAATACAAATATAGTGGTTAGTTTTCACTAGCGGGGCTTTTCACAAGGTGTGTGGGAACAATGACTGGGGAGAAAAGGGCCAGAAAAACGATTTTAGCTGCAACTTCTTAAAGGAATGGTGGTACCATCAGGAAGGGACTGAGAGCTATGACCAGGCTTAGTGGAAGCTCTTTGCAGTGACTTAAAACTGGGTTGTTTTGAAATAGCTTGTTTACCGTATGTTTCTATGCTGCCTCCTGCTGAGGATGCTAAAGAGCTCAGCAAAGCTCGCAAACAGCTCCTTGGTAGGTATCATCACTCCTGTTTTGCAGGATTGAGGTTGTGGACAGAGCTTGGATCATTTGCCTGCAGCAAAAAGCAAGTTAGTGGAAGGGAGACAGAAAAACAAAGCCATTGCCCTTTGATTCCCACCACTATGTTAATTAATAAATCGATTGTGACCAACATGCAGAACATTAAGAAATGCCCCCTGAGCATTTACTAGCAGGTTAGGCAAATGAGCAGCTGTGTAGCCACACCAGTGCTTGCTCTGCTGCACAGGCAGAGAGAGCAGAACACACAGGAGCAGCACCCCTGGGGCTCTGCACCCTCCCTCAGGAGGCACCCTGGAACTCTGGGGAGGACAAACAAGGGCAGGCAACCCAGGAAAGGCACGAGGTAGGATTTAGACGTGGATACAACCCCAGCAGATTCTAACATCAGGTTCACACAGTGAGGGTGCAGGGTGTTTTCTGGTCTTAATCTTGTCCTGACCATGGTGGGGCTCTGCACCCTGCACAGGACCTTGCTGGTCACAAGATACAGGAGGGAACCACTGTTGTGTCATCCCTGACGAGTCAGGAGTGTGCATAGCCCTGTGTGGCTGTTGTTAAGTTATACCACTCCCAGCTGGGAAAACAACTACAATTATAATGCTATTAAAGAGGAGGAAGTATTTGCTTTTATTCCGTTTTACAAACATACACTACATAAGGGTACAAAAATCTTTGTCTTTGCTTTAAAGCCATATGAAACCTTGCAAAAATATATATTGCAATGGAGAAAGCAATACTTTACTGCTTTGTATAGAGTGGTAAAAATCAGATTAACACCCACTTTATCGTAGACCCTGCTCTTCTGCCTTTCCTTCACACTACTTTGTACTGACATGAAGGATGGCACACACCGTGGGGTAATGGATATTCAGATCTCACCTGTTCAAAAGGGAGTTGCTAGTTGGCTGTTAAGTATTTTTATCTTGTGGTTTTATAGCCACCCCTACAACAAGCAAACAAGATGCTTCTGCCCTTGAAACAAACCATGAAGGTTGCAAAGTTAACCTGGCCCTTTGAGGCAGCACCAGAGACGTAACAACAGCTGATGTGCACAAAGCATCTGTGTTCACCAAGTAAAATTTGGTGTGCACTGACTCATTTTCACTTGTTTTAAGTATTAATAGTGGTGTTTGTTAAGTATTTTTTTCTTTTTGCAGAAGTCATCTTAACATCCTAATGTACAAAATTCTCTTTTCATTTCTCAAATTTCCAGCTGAGGACCCAGTTATTTATAACATATGCTTAACTAAAAAAAAAAAAAAAAAGTCCAAACTCTTCTTTCAGCTAGTTCCAAATATGCTATATTTCATTCACCCAGACTTCAGGCAATGTCTACTCTTCATTCTTGGAAAAAATGTCACACACAAGAAAGACTTGGGCAGAACTGAGGCACAGAAACTTAAAAGTGTATAATGCAGCTCCTTCCCCGAACAGTGGGGCCAGATTTGATTTCCCTGGCATTGACCCTTTGCTCTGTGTGTGAGCAGGCAGGCCTTTCCCAGTCTGACCGCTGCTGTTGGCCTCAACACATCTTAGATATTTTATCTCACGAGTTTTCTGTCTGATGCTAGTGGAGGGCTTACTTTTTTTACTCCTCACAAGCATTTCTAACCACTACTAGAAATGCTGGTTTATTGACCCAGCAAGTCAACTCATCAGAATCAGGTATTTCTGTGGGAACCTTGCAGGAGGATAACAGTGATGGCAACACTACCTCACAACAAACCTGAGGGCTGTGGTGGCACCTTGCTGCTTTGTGTCCAGCTTGTTCACAGGGACTCACACATCTCTGCAGTTTCTCTTGTTCTGTCTTGGCAGAAGGCCAGGAGTGAGAGCAGTGACACGTATGGGACAGAAGTTCTTTGGAGGGGAAAGGTAACCTGTGTCCTGGCAGGCAGCAGTTCAGTTCTTCACCACTTCCCAGATGCCAGGGGAACACCAGTCTGGAGATCTTAATCAAGGAAGCATCTGGGTGTCTAATTTTACTGCCTTTCCCAACTAGCTAGCATGCCAAGTGCTTCCTTTCAGTTCCTACACCAGGATGTGCTTGAAACTGATCCCTGACATTTAGACAAAATGAAGCCATAAAAGGGAGCAGAGCAATGTCTGAAACCATTCACTGGGCATGGATTGCCATCAAAAGTGATCTACATTAGGAGAGATTTTCTAGACAGGAACAAGAGCTAAAAACGTGGGCTCCAACATCTCGGCAGTGCCACAGGGTTTAGCAGCTCCTCTTTCCTTAAGTTTCCCGCTGCATAATACCCCAGGCACAGACACTAGCAAACATTGTGAGAAGAGTGACTATAATAAGTAATCTGTATGGAACTTTATAAAATAAACACCATAAGAGTAATAATTTCCTATGTCATTTTATCCTCTGAACTTTCTGGAGTTGATTGAAGTGACATTTTACAGATATTTACCACAGCTTGATTTCAGATGCATCCGCACGGATTCAGAATAAACAACATAGAAACAGTGCAGGAACTCTGAGCTTCCACTACCATGACCAGGAGCAGAATGTAACCCAGTGAAGGACATCCTGAGGCCAGACTTGGGAAATGCTTAGAAGATCCAACACAACCAAACCCTTTCAGGCAGGAGTGCCATACTATAAACAATATAATAAAGGCAACTTCCTAAAACCTTTCCTGGAAAGAAATTTATGTCATAGTTAAAGGCATTTCCCTGGCATTTTCATCTTTGTTCTTTAAATCTTTGATAGTGTGGGAAGGAAATCAGACAGCTTGTGGATATTGCTGCTACCCTTCAATTCTACTGATAATAGTTGTGGAAACATACACATAAGAATAACTTCCTGAATGAAACAATATTTAGCGCATATAGAAGCCTTTGTTCTTGCTGCCTAGAGAATATATAGTTATACACAATTATGGTGACTTTTACACGACTAGAATGTGTGAATTCTCTCTTTGAAAGAAGAAAAGCAGCCAGGTCAGGTGGGTTTTTCCACACAGGAGGGACAAACAGATACCTGCTAGCTCCATTTTTCTTAAGCCAGGTTTATCATAACAGGAAGTATTACTCATTCTAAAATTGATGCTGAATTATTTTACAAAAAAAACCCTACAATGAACAGTGGACAGAACTTTCCCCTTTTATTTTAATACCTTGAACAGATTGTTCAAAAGAAGCAGCCAGTGTGTCCCTAGCTGAAACACATTCAGTCACAGGACTGAAGACACAGGAGTTTGATAATCTTGACCTCACAATTATAGAGAATCTACATGATTTTTATTTTTTGACTCAGGCATAGAAAGAAGAGAAATTTATGACAAATATACCTATTACAGCAGGATGATAAAAAAAATACAAAGCGATTATTTTTTCCCCCATGTTTAGACTTTCTAATTTTGTAATACAGTAATAACTGGGGAATATAAAAATGGCCATATTGGGTCAGACCAAAACTCCAGGTAAGCAAGTATCCTCCAGCAGCTACAACTGTGCTGGATAATTAAGAAAGAGGACAAGAACAAAACAAGATGAGAAAAATAAAGCTAAACAAAACCCATCAAGGTGAAATAACTTCTTACAGCTGTATACACTTACCTGTTTATTTCATCAGAAATGCTAAAGGACAAGAGGGACCTAAGCATTAGTCCTCATAGAAGGTCTCCAGAAAGAAAGCAAGGGAGCAAACTGAACCAGAACTAAATTAAGGAAAAAGAGACAACAGGCCTTCCTTATTTTTGTTTGTGGCAGGTGAGTAGTAGGATTGTCATTTCCTGAAGCAGAGCTCAGGCCCCATAAGAAATCCTGCAGGCTGTCACTTTATTAAGCTTAGCTTTTCCCTGCTCTACACTGGAACATGAAGAGATTATTACATGCTCATGTTTCACCTGTACTGTGTGTTCAGCAATTTTATTTTCTAGGCTATGTGATTTTTGACCTCACACATGTTAATGCTATCTTTAATGCCTCTTTAATTTCAAATCGATACAAATTTCTGATGTTACATAATGGGTTAAAACCCATATAATTTTCCCCTTCCAGGCCAGTATATAACAGAGTTATCCAACACATCTCAGCGGGATGACTTGAATCATACATTGAATGGAAACAAAGTACAGTTATTGTTTTTTCCAAACTTTAGTGTGTGTGTATATATATATATGTAGTATTTAAGACTAAGCACCTGTTTTTCTTTCTTTTTTCTCTTTTTTTTTCTCTAGTAGAACATTTTTTTGTTTTAAAGAGGGATTTTATTAACTTTATTTCTCCTCTGACTGGCAAAGTTAAGAGAATTCTTCGGTTTCTTAAATCAGACATGACAAATTTCAAGTGAAAAGATTCTAATTCCCCTCACTCTGCACACTTCCATAGTTATTCACCCCCAATCCAAGGTCTGAATGAATTGTATCTGATATTTATAAAATTAAATACAAAAGAAATTAGACCTGCAGATTTAAATCTACACTGTTTTGAGGTGCTTTGTGCCATATCAGAGAACCATAAGAGACTTCACCAATGGTAACAAAACCAATGTTTTATTTCATTTATTTCAGCCTAAGATGGCAAGGACATAATCATATCTGTTTCTCCATCCAGGCAGTTGCCTGGGTAAACAGTAAACATTTACAAGATTGAGGCATGTGGGGAACAGTGTCTTTCAGTGTTTAATTAGAGAAGCAAAGTAAAAATAACTCATTAAATACATTGGCTTTAAAGTTTGAACAAACCTAAGTGCTTTTTAAATTGAAGTCTGTAAAAAACATCCTGATGAATGCTCCTTTATTCTTTCTGAGTATACTTGAGATTATAACCTTAATCTATATTTATAACTTTATTCTGGATCTTAACCTAAGAGTGTCTCTTCCTTTGGTTTTCTGACTGGAAGACTGAGCTGTGTTATTATTGGGATGAGACATTGCTGACAGTCAGATCTCCAGGATGTCTTTGTCCACCACATAGGCAGGGAGGGATTTTATTCAAAAATTCACTGGAGGCAGTTAGGCTAAACCCAAATATTTCTGAAAATCTCATTCTAGTCAAGCTATTTCATGCTCTGTTTTGCTCTATTAGGTGAATACACAGAGGTTTGGGGTTTGGTGCTCTACCTGCCCCATCTAAATGATGGTTACATAAGTAACACACTGGCCAGCCACCACCACGCTGGCCCATCAGCAGATGAGTATGGCACAGCAGCAGGGGTCGCGTGGGAAATCAAAGGAGACAAGAAGTGAAAAAAGAAGTTGTGTGAGTTCTTCCTGCCCTTGGTTTGTGACTTTTTTTTTTTGGTGTCTCCACCCACATTATTGCCCCATTAAAGCTGTGGCCAGGGCAACCCTGAGAACTGTGCTTGAGAACAGGAGCATCTTCAGCACATTAGAGGACTTCAAAGCATAACATTCACCATTTCCAGTAACAGTGCTAAAACTGTGAGTTTCCCTGTTCCAGAAAAGTCAGAAAATTGAGAAAAGCATATTTGTTCTACACACCACATAGGTTCTTACTTGTATTACAATACTTTTAGTCCCTAGCTGCACCTTTTCCAATTTCTCTGGCAGTGTTATGGGGTCTTTGCATTTTTAAATTTTTTTTTCTTTTTTTTAATGAAAGACCAGATTATCACACAATAGCAAGAAACAAGACTGAAAATGACCTCTAAAACCTGGTGCAATGAAGAGTGCAATGCGAAGAGCTGGCGACACCTCTGTTGTGTGACCCTGGGCAAGCCTGTGCCTTTTTGCTCCCTTTCCGCTGAGTAAATAGATGCCAGAGGGGCAACTCTCTGTGTACCAAGCTCACACGTGAAAGCTGCTGAGACAGTGAGATCACAGAGACCTTTGCTTTGGTGTCATCATCCTGGAAAGACAGAAGTACTCAATCAAAGGCATCAGGTCTTTCATGTGAATAAAGTGCTGATCCCACAAGCTCTGAGGCCTCTGCTGACTGGCACTGCTGAGCACGGAAGAGCTGCCTTTCCACCAGGTCAGCAAACAAAAGGTGCTGTTCCAGTGGTCCCAGAGGCTGATGCCACCTCTGCAGGTTCCCATGAGACTGTCAACCTCCACACTAGCACAAGTGCTGACCTCAACCCACCACACAGATTATTTTGGCTTGATGATGATCCAGAAACATACATTATATTAGAGGATTTGTGGCTCCAGTGATTGAGTCTGGAGCACAAGAGGAAAGCAGCTACCTAGGCTTGTCAAGCACATACCATGTGAGTTGGTGTTGGCAGAAAGGAAGCTCTTTATTGCTTTTAGCTACACAGATGACTCCATTTTCTAGCTGGAGGAGGACTCCAGGCCCTGAGAGCACCTCCTCCTAGGCTGTGCAGGGAGCACATGCTCTCTGACACCCCCCAAATGCTGCCACAGCATCCAGCAAAGGCAGAGCCACTGCGCCCCTGGGGACAGCACCGAGGGCGGAAGGGTGAGCCCAGGGAAGGAAGGAGTGGGTGGACTGCAAGTATGCACAAATATGCATGACTCTCCTCCCACCTTCTAGTGGGTCTTACTGGAGAAAAAATTTTAATTCCCATCTTCTGCCCTTCCCAAAGCAGAGGGGGAAACTAAAGCCCTCTTATCCAAATCGCCACCGGTTGCAGGGGAGGATTATTGTATCCTTGGGCTGGTGATGGCTGAACACTGTCAGCAAGGACAGGACTGGCCTGGAAGAGATAAGTGGCACCTGAATTTCTTGAAATAGGTTGTGTCCTCAGATTTTGGACATCTCCATAGTGTATAAACTGTCAGTGTTGGAAATATTTTTTGCTTCTCTTTTGGTGGGGGAAAAATTAATTTATGCCTGTGAATTGAAAAGCACTGTTTTCAACACCCTGAGTAG
This sequence comes from Pycnonotus jocosus, assembly GCA_013400435.1. Taxonomy (NCBI): domain Eukaryota; kingdom Metazoa; phylum Chordata; class Aves; order Passeriformes; family Pycnonotidae; genus Pycnonotus; species Pycnonotus jocosus. Next base: position 41,349 of record VWYP01024738.1, read on the forward strand.
CTGACTCCACATACTTTCCTTACCAAAATCCAGCCAGCAAAAGTAAATGCTTTTTTAGCTCATGCAGATGCTGACATTGGTTTCGATGGAATCAATCAGAAAAAAAAAAAAAAGGAAAGAAAATACGCAGGATGGATGAGTTGTACTCTTTACAAGTCAGTGCCTTGACCATCCTTGCACTTCTGGAGACAGGGTGAAGTTCAGGCTTGACCTGAAATTCTGCAGTTCATTTTTTTTAGCTAAGTGTAAAAATCTGCCAGTCTTCCTCAATAGACATACATATCATATTTCTAATGGTGATACTACACTGGACACTGAGACTGTTGTGCAACTCACTGACTAATTATCCAAGAGTGCTTCAGCCAGTCCTGCAGGAAGCCCTGCCAGGGCAGGTGAGGGACCAGGCACTGCATGTTTGAGGAGCCCTTCCTGCTGGTGTCACATCTGTCTTTTTATTATTATTTCACCAATTCTGGTAGAACTAGTAAAGCTCTAATTCTGTGAGCACAGCCTGATGAAATGGAAGGTATCACGGTAGAAACACAACTCTCTGTCTCGTTTTTAGCTCCTCAGGCTGTCCCAGCTGCCCCAGCAGTGCTGCAGCCCAGTCAGCAGATGGGTGACACAGCATCCACTTGTAAACCCACTAAAGTTGGAGGTGGATTAGGAATAAGTGTTCAAAGTATTTATAGTTCATTTATAACAAGATATTCCCGATGCAGATTTTTTGAGCACAGGTGCCTGGCACTGGCATATCCACATTATATGTCAGAGATGGGGTGCAGCATAATACATAGCCCATTCTGATAACCCTGCCTGGGTAAAAGCACACACCTGGAGGAGGTTTTAGAGCTAGAGAATTCTCTGGCATCATCTTGTCTTGTCAGCAGGGACCATATAATTTGATCCATTTCAGTTTTGCCATTTTTTGTGTAAAACCTTTCTTCTTCTTACCAGTGCATAAAGCAAATTATTAAAAATGCCCAAGCAAAGGCAAAAAAAGTCCTATGAAGAAGAAACTCAAAATAAGGGAATAAATGGAAATCCAGTGGTAGTTTTAACTCCACTTTCAGCTACCTTGACAGAAAGAATGCAGTATTTAGATAACTTTTGGCCACTTAGTCAATTTAAGCTATTTTTGTACCATTAAAACCTGACTTATAGTTTAGAACTTATCTACTGTAATACAGCCAAATGAACTCTAGAGATCAACCTGTTATAAAGTTATCAAAACCAAAGGTTTTAGTTAAAAGACAACGGACTCCTCTCCATAGCAGCACAAGTGCTACAAGAGGCAGCTGTAATGGCATAAATGGACACTTTATCAGCTTTCTGTCAGGGACTGACAAAATCATGTCAAATGAGGCATTAAAGCTCCAGTTTTGAAAAGTGTGATAAATACCAGCTAATCTACTGACATAATATATAGTGAGTCAAATATTTAGTTTTGCATTAAATCTAAATCCAACATTAGAGCATTTCCTCGTGATTAAAAAGGATAAAATGTAGATGTTATTTTATGCTCCAGTTCCCACATGTAATTAATGCTCAACATTCAGAGCTGTTTCTGACATTATAAATGTGTTAGTAAACATGTCAAGGAAAGGGGGGAGGCACAAAGGAAACAAGTGCAAAATCTATATGCTTAATTCATATTCCTCCATTTGCAGTGGCTAATATGTTATTGCAGAGACTATTTGCAGACACTTGCCCTACCAGTGAGCAGCTAACTTCCCTGATTGCTTGTATAAACAGTCTTCCAGATCAGGAGACAGACGTTGTAAGGGAGTTCATAGCTGATTTAATTTTAGTATCATTAGGAATTAAAAGCAGGGCATTAATAGAGTCACAATAAATGTTGGCTAGGCAATATAAGCATTGCATGATGTGACCATTAAAAGCTTTAGTGTTTGTGAGTGATCACATGAAAAGGTTTTTCAGAAAGTTTATTGTCTTGGGAATAAGAGAAAAGAGAGAGAGTTAGAGAAAAGATTACTGCTGAGATATGATGAAATATTTCATTGTTTTTGTATCACATATTACTGATCTTAGTGGGCAAGGGAAAATTCTGTTTTTAAATGTATACATATGTATAGGCTAGCTCATGAGTTACTCATATCTAGAAGCAGAATGAGACAAATCCTCATGGATCACTGAAACATCTTTATCCATTATACATTGTATTCCCAGCACTATCCTTCAGCTAATTTTTGGAAGACAGAAGTTTGAGAAATGTGTTTTATAGGCAAGTACTATGACCTCAGACTCTCGCGGTTTCAGAATACACCGCACTGTAATTGCTTCTTTTCTAGAGAATATGTTTTAGAAAATGCAATCCAGCACTGCACAAGCTGGCATGAGCTCAAATCAACTGAAAAACAAATGAAAAACACAAAGTAATAAACACCTGCCACCTTTATTATGGGAAATATGTCGATTTACTTCTTAGGCAAAAGGTCTCTCTAGGGTGACACTCCTTGATAAGTCTGACACATAAATCAACATTAAGTGCAACCTGCAGGACTTGATATAGTTCATGCTACCGGAGAAATAGTTCTTCTTACTCTGAAGAACATGAAAAATCACTGAAAATAAAAACAGAATTTAAAAAAACCCCAACACATACAAACACACACACAAAAAATAGAGGGAAAAAAAAAGAAAAATACAAACCAAGGAGACCTTAAAAGGTGGACTTCAGAATTAAGTACTCATTATATTCAAGAAAATTACATCTTTATTCTTCTATTTTACTTTGAAAATAGAAATTAAATGGACTATTAAAGGGATGGCTGTATGTCAGCATGTCATCTTCAGGGTGCAGGTTACAAGATGTTTGGCATCTAAGAAGCTGCATGCCAGTCAAACACCTCAAAAGTTGTTTACCAAGAGTAGCAAGGCAGCCTCTGCCAGTGCACAGGTCTGCAAGGGGGAGGAGATGGCACATAGAAGTGATACCCTCTTACAATTCACCTTTTTGGTGGGTAGTTGTTTTTATTCAGTTTCCTCATTTTCTTATCTCAAAACCGCAAAGACCCTAAGCAGAACAATAGTTCAGAACAGTTCTGCAAATATTTGGCCCCAGGCACTTTCCTGAGCTGGCTGCTCCTACAGCTTCTCTCTGCAGGATCTCCTGGGCACAGGGCTGTGCTCACAGGAAACCTTCCAGGCTCTCCTTTCCACCAGGATGGCTTTCCTGGTTCACTTTACCAAGTAGGAAGCCAACCCACTGTTGATATCAGCTATCACCAAAGGTTACCTTTGAATCAGTGCTTAAAATGGTTTAATTGATCCTGTAAAAAATCACAGCCAAATTTGCTGTCATTCCAAAACCTGCAATGGTAAACCAAGTTACACAGGCTCTACCCCATCCAAAAATGGGTTTGTGCTATTTTAACCTGAGAAATGTTGCAGCACCATTTTGGACAGACTGGTCGATCACAATAATGCTGGCACAACAAACTTCTTTGGCTTGACAGTATGAGTGAGTCTTGGAACAGCTCTACACAGCTTCTACTCTTTCTGCCCAATTTTACAGTCAATAAAGAACAGTGCAGGGCCAAAACATCCCCCACCCCACACCCTACGAAGTCAATACCTCAAAAAATAGAAGGCAATCCCAAACTCCAGACCCTGAGTGGTTTTGCCATCTGAAAGATCTAAATCGATGTTGTTTTAGTAAAAACTGGGTTTTGTCCTTTTCAGGTCCACTGTCTTGTGTTACAACACAAAATACTTTCTGGCACCTACCTAATATTCAGGAAGACTCCCTGTGAATGTCCCCAAATTTGGGTTGATCTCATAATTTATATCACTGCCTTGTGCAGAATGTAATTGCCAATCTACATAGCATGAAAATGCAACACTGGCAGTTTTATTTGCCTTGCACTTTGCACTTTAATTCAAGTACCTAAAAACCTAAGCAGCAGCCATACTGGTAGTTTAGGAGCTACTGATGGGAAGTTCAAGCAATAATAGGTAATTATAGGAAGATAATGATGTTTCTGAAGACGTTTAGGGGCACATGCTCTAAGATTGGGGAACTGGCACATTTCCTTGTCCATGCTGTGTACTTTTGTCCCCTTTTCATATTTTGACACATGATTTTTCACTCCAAAGATATTTTAAGTAACATGTGGACTGGCACAGAACCAGAACCAGACATCGGTGGGAATATCCCCCCAAACTGGGAAACCTTGATGTTACTGAATTTCTTCTAAATGATTTCTCTACTACTACTATGTCTCATTAACCCTTTCTGAAGGGGAAAAAAAATCAACCCAGGTCTTCCTTCATCTCTCATTCTGGGACTTGTTCATAACCTTGTTACATCCTTGCACTGAGAGAAAAACATGTCTGGCTCCTTTCTGAGAGTACATAAAGTTCATGTGACTGAAATCACATTGCTTGCAGGAATGAAGAAATTCATCCCGGTTTCCTTCTGCATGGAAAGCAGCTGTCTTTCTCTGAACTGATTGAAAAACCAAACAAAGTGCATGTAGTACACAAGGTCAGAACCCTTGCCAGACAGGTTTTGAAAAAGGCTTCCTACATAACTGTATGACCATTGACTGATCACTTACCTTTTCTGGGACAGGCATCCTGCAAAATGAAAATGTGTTAACCTGAAAGAATGTGTTCCTATGATGTTTGAAAATACAAAAAGTGTCACTGCCTGCCAGCAGTGCTCACATCAGTACTGTGCACAGTGTGGCCTATAGAATCCAGGAGGTGCTGTGCAGAGTCCTCCATCAGCAGCTCCCAAAGTAACAAAGCAAGGCCCAGGATGAGCTGTCCTTGCTGTTCTGGAGTCCTCAGAGCATCATCACCTTGTGCTGCCATGCTGGCATCTTCAGCATCTTCACAGCATGGGGCTGCTTCCTCCACAGGGATGCCAAATGCTGTCTTAGTTTGCATTTATCTTTAAAACAACTTCCATTACATGACAGGCACTGAATAATTTCTTGCACTGATATTTGAAACAGCTTTAATATTAAAATTTTGTTGTTTTCTACTTCTATTTTCCACCCTGTTGATAAGGTTCGAATAGAAAAAAACTTAAAATATTTAGAAGTTTAAGGTTCATTTAAGCAAACAGAAACCCTATTCTTCTTTGCTCTTACATATCTGGTACATGGTAGTTGTTCAAAATCTCTCACATGGAGAAAGCTTATTCAGGCGCTAAAAATATCACATGTTTACACTTGTAAATCACCATTAGCAAATTATTTTCCTAATGCTTTAGACAATATAGTAGCAAAGTGCAGCTGCTTCAGCCAGAATGGTATTTTAGTGATTTTTAAGAACTTAATGAGATCAGGTAATTGACTAGTGAAGCTAAAAATTTTACCTTCAATTAAACAATCAACAGCTCAGTACATCAACATAATCATCTTTGCCCCTCCACCTCGCTGTTATTAAATCAATATGTGGGTAGCAGTTGTCTAAGAAACCACTTCCTCTGTGTTTCTAAACCAGTGTTCAGGACCCATTTTAAAGCATTTATTCAATCTGTCTGGTGTAATTTGCAAATAATGGAAAGTATGTAGTAATGCAGATTCCGTAATCAACTAAGAAAAAATAAGGCCTTAATCCATTTGTTATTTAATGGCATTATTTATCCTACATTTGTTCTGGTGCAACCAACAAATAACTTAATACCTTACATACATTTTAAAGTATCATCATGTGTGCCTCATTTGCCAGTGTGAGATTATTCCTCATAGATATGAATTCAGACTGTACAGGTTGCGTTAATGAATCCTGCAACAGATAGCTTGGCAGAGAGTCACGAGGCAAAAGTATCATCTTTGGAAAAAAAGAGATACAAAAAACCAGAAAATAATTTTGTCAGGAAACCCCTTCCAAGGGTTATATTACAACACAGCAATCTCATTTTGGAGTGGTTGATGATGAATCAATATAAACTGCCCTCCCCAGCCACAACTGTGCATGTAAGATATTTATTACTTCAAGCACAGGGAACTTCTGCTGTCTTGCAAAAGACTCTGAAGTTGGCCAGTTGCATCCTACCATGCACTACTTTCAGAAGAGTTCTGGTGTCATGTCACCCACAGGCCTCTGTGGCATAATTCTCTTCCCCAGAAAAAAAAATTTGTTTCCATATGCAAGTAGCATCTATTTTGTTACAGCAAACATATCAGGCAAAGGTTAAAAAGGGAGAAGACCACTGTACTTTTCCATGTGTTTTCTAAATTAGGACACAAATATATTTTAATGTATGCTGATATTCACCATCTGCACTTTCTGTGAGTATACCCTGACCACCCGGACACTCCCAAAGGCTATGGGCTAGGGGTAGCTGGTGGAGCAAACCAGCACTGAGCATGAAGAGTATTCATTATGAGAGTAACATGGGCAGAAAATGGGTGTCTTTTATTCAGCTATTGCAGTGTCAGCACTCTCCTCCCGTACCGCAGTGTAGGAAGCAGTGAGCAACACAAAGAATATCCGCATACAGTTCTGGCTGAGATTGTCAAAAGCAAACAGTGATCTGATGTTGAAAAGAGTTACCATAAGGAAAACATCATCAGATGTTTTCATCTGGTGATGAAAAGTGTTACCTTAAAAAGAAATGATTTTGGGGAAGTGCTGTACGTCTCCTGCCTGCTAACAGAGGGGAGCTCATGTGGCAGAGACTGCCAAGAGCTGCCATCTTTGCTGCTGCCACTGTTGCTGCTACCCCACTGACTCAAATTAGAATGCTTCACTTGGAGTAAAATGTTCATGAAGTTGCAGGGGGTATTGCACCAAGGAGACAATATTGTACCAGGTGACCAAGCCAACATCTGTGCGAGCCTTCAGGGCCAAAGCCACAGAAAAGGGTTTAGCTCTGCAGGGCAGACCTGATCCATCTCCTAGGGATTGTACTAACCACTATTTTATCCCAAAATCTTACTTGGATGGAAAATTTCAGCCTGGTCCCTGACAGACTGTCAGATCACTCTCTGCCCTTTACCCAAACCAGTAATTTTCCATTGTCTGACAAACTTCAGGAGAAAGAAAGAAAGAAATTTTTTGTTTGCTCCACTGCCTGCATCAGGATGCCATGGGCTGCAGGGCTACTGTCCCATCCCATTATTTTTGCCTCTGAAGCCTCTACTACTACAGCTCGACTCCCTTGGCTGTTCTCACCCTGACTTACACAGCCCTGTGTTTGTTTTCAGCCAACAGAGCCATTCATTCGCAGTTCCTGCCCACATTTAACTGGCACTGACATGCTCAGAGATAAATTTAATCTGGTGTCTTACTACCATGGACCCCAGAATCAACCAACGAAACACTCTTAATGAGCCAAACTTTCTCTGAACTGCTGGCAGAGCTTCGACATCCACTAGCCAAAAATTAGTGCAGACCTTTTCCTTGAAGGGTTATCATCTCTGAACTCCTTACAGCAACTTGGGCTATTTCCAAGGTATGTTTGGGAAGAACTTCCCAGAAGCTGTCCCTGGGAAGTGACCTCAGCCACTGGTCCATCCTTTTGCAGAACTGAGTCCTTCTGCACCTTAGGACTACAACAGGTCTCTCTGATTGACTTTGTGTGCTAGTTTGGGTTTTTGGCTGTGTAAGAGGGTTCCTTATTACACAGAGAAGGAAGTGGAAGAACTGATGTGGATAAAACAAAGTTACTTCTTCCCCTTTTAACCTGTGATTTTTATCCAGATAACTGCAGCAAGTCATTGAGACACAATTTCAGGGTAGTGGGCAGTCCTGACTCATTTTAAGATGGCTCTGCCCTCATGTGGGTGTATTCTAGGACAAGAACTCTCAGTATGTCTAGACTAGGATAAAAGTTGTGTTTTTAAAGATACTAGCTAACTAGGTTTGACTAACATGATTTGAAACCTTGCATAGACAGGACAAGTCAAATGCGAAAAGGTGTTTAAAAGTGTTTGCTAAGTCATTCTAAAAATACAACTTTTATACTTGTCTAGACAATGACAATACTCCTTACAATGACATGCCCTCTGCAACAGCCAAGGAGTATAATAGCATAGGAAAGGATCAGTAAGAATTTTCTCCATATAGGTCTTCAAAGCAATGGCACAGATTGAGGTGCAGGGAAACCTTGAAGGGTCTGTCTAGACAACAAGGTAAAAAAAGATTCTTTTTTTCAGTAGATTTGGTTCAGTCTGGAACTCTTTTTTCAAAAACAAGACCTACTAAGAGTCTACTGATATAATCTGCCAAGGTTTAGCAGGTCATATTCTGGGCTCCTCGCTGACTGCAACTCAGTCTGCTAAAATCATGTTAAAAGTTTTGAGGTCTATGTGTCTGTCAGATGGGATTTTTAGTCCTTAAATAAGCTTGATTGAATTAGGTCTCCTGGAAATGGCCCCTTCCCTAAGGCTGATGAGATGGCAGCTCATTTTTCATGCCCATTCAATCTTTTAACCCAAATCATTTCCCTAAACTGTACCAACAAATGCAAAGTTCAGTTTGTCTTTAGTGTCAGTATTTCTAGCTGACTGTGAGCACCACTCCATTTCCTACAGGCCACCACAGCAATTCATTTTGACTTTGACTTTGTTTTCACTGAAATGTACTCAGACAAAACCCTTGATCAAATCTGCTCCTTTAAACAGCTACTTGAAAATGTCTAGCCCACATGCCTCCACACATACCCACTCTAAAAACTGCCTTGTAAAACGTCAGCAGATAAATTCTCAGTCATTAATACATATCTTTACACTGTTTTGCTCCTGGAGAGTGAAAAAATCAGAATATCCCTTTCCCAGAATTGTGCTAATATCTTTGACATCTTGAGTAATACTTTCAGGAAAGAAAAAAAAAATTACAAATGAAAAAATCACTATGACAATTCTAAACCAAGCATAAGCACACTCTCTCAGACTATTTAATACCAGGTTCTGTTTTGCTATGTAAAAAAACAAAAATAAAAACAACAAAAAAACCACAAAAACAAACCAAAAAAACTCCACAACAACAACAATCCAAAACAAACAGAAACAAAGCCAAATAAACAAAACAAAAACCACGACAGACCGAAGCAAACCTTTCGTTCTATTTATTATTACGGCTTAATGACATAGGTGAGCATCAATCTGATAGGAAAAAAGACCTACATCTCCATTAGTCCCATTAGAGATTATGTCTTTATAACATGGGTGGGTGTCTAACATTCAGGGGAAAATTCACAAGTCACCAACTCTATTGAAAGACTCCACCAAATAATAATTTGCTGGTATAGCTCAAAGTGGCCAAAGTAACACAGTCTGGATGTGCTTGAGACTCCCGGGGGTTAGCAGTCATTTGTCAATAGCTCTCAGACAATGGAGTTGTGAAACGGAGCCACTTAAGTTAACACGATAAGGCTTTTACATGATTGTGTAAAGTTTTTTTGGCCTTGACATGCACCATCTGAAATATTTTAGAAATACACATTGATTTCCTGTTTTGGATAAATAAGAATAAGCAAATCTCCTATGCTCAGGAGGCCTGTCAAAATAAGACAGAGACTCAACGGTCAGCAAAGGCTTTTTGGTAAGCTGTTGTCACCAAAGACGTGGACAAAGTCCTTACTAAGCCCAAACGACTGCTAAATGTTAATGGGAAGTTGATCTGAATCAGATCAGCATGCTCTGACCTGCTGTTCGTGCTTCTTTTGGGTTTATAGCTCTGTCTTGAAACTCTGTCATGTGTTAAAATGATTACTTCAAAAAAGAACATTTTGCATATATATATATATATACATATATATACACATAGCTGAAAGAGAGTAATATCCACGCACAGATTTTATCGTCTGACTGATTTATTCTTTCTTATGCAGTCGGAGGAGACATTTAATAGCAGATGTCTTCCAAGCCTAATACCATTTCTTGCCATCCACTCAGCCAAGTGGATGGATAAAACTCCTTTTATCCGATATGACCACAGGAAGGTCCTTTTCAGCGAAAGCAAACAATTAGCAGCCCTGAGTTATTATTTCCTATTATTGTGCAATAGAAGAGGCTCTGGACATTTCAGTGTGAAGGATTAAAGCGACCTGCTTTGCAAACATCGCGTATCCGCCCTCCTCCTCTCCCCACCCCCGCGGCAGCACCGGCGGCGGGCGCGGACGCGCAGCCCCACGCGTGTCCCGGCCGCGGGACGGGCTCGGCCTGCCCTGCCCGTGGGCCAAGGGCGGGGGCCNGGGGGGTTCCGCTCCCCGGAACGAGCCCGCCCGCCCGGCCCGAGCATCCCGCGCTGTGCCCGCCGCGGGCCCGGGACCGCGCTGCGCACGGAGTCAAAGTACACAGCGGCTCGGTCGATAGCCTATTAGGCTAGAAACAGTTCTGCATATCAAAGGCCGACGAACCTAATGACTAAAAATATAAGTACCTGACCCGGAGGATTAATCACACACTGTCAAGCTGAAATTGGTGCAATTCTTCCAATCATTAACGTTTTGCTTACAAAAATGTGCTTTTCTGTTTGTTTTTCTGCTAAATGATAACCATTTTCAAGTTGAATCGGCTGATAAAAAAGTCGAAAACAAGACGGGAGTTGTGCTGGAAAGGTCATACGTGCCAGTTCGGCATGGAATAGCCAACGGGCAAACAAACAGGACAGAGCAGGGTGGCACGGAAGGGGCTCGAAGGTTTTCCCGAACGGTGTAAAGTGTTTTGGCTGTTTTTCTCCTGCCAAAGAGAAGAGACTGCCCGTGGAGGGACACTCGTCCGCCCCACTGTGGTCATCCCCACGTCGGTCTCCCCCGCGTGGAAACGAGATGGGGTGGGGGAATTAAGGACAGCTGCTGGGGAGTCCTCACCGGCAGCTCGGCCGGCCCCGCCGGTGTGTTTTACCTCCCTAAACCCCCTCCCCGGGTGAGCAAGGACCCGGCATATCGACCGCCCAGCCTGGGTTACAGCTCTGTTTGTCACCTGTCGCGACACCCTGGAAATCCACATCCCTGGCCAGGCGGCTGCAAGACGGCGCATCTGCGTTCCCCACCTGCAGGGATCCGCCAAATCCCTGCCACGGCGGGGAAAGCGCCTGGGTTGGCGAGCCTGGCTTCCCTGGACCCCATTTCAAACACCGGAACGCGACCCCTCGCAGTTTCTCGGGCAGAGCCCCCGCCTCGCCCATCGCACCGGGCCCGGCTGGCTCCCGGCTTGTCCCGGCCGGGGCACGCTGGCACCAGCCCTGGTGGGAATGGGGTTTGCCCGCTGTCCACTCGCATGGGCCGCCGGCGGCTGCCCACCCGTCACGGCCGCTCTGTCCCACGCGTGTTCCCATCCCCACGCGGAAGCACAGCCATAACACGAAGTCGCGTTGAAGAGGTAATGCCAATTTCGTTCCCTTTGATACCGGTCTGGACAGATAAACAGATAAACAGACGCGGACGGCATCTTCCCGAGCGCTCCCTGCTCTGCTGCCAGCCCTCACAACTCCATCACCTTCCCCGCCGCAGCTCCGGGGACTCACGATGGGCTGTCCCCGTCGGGACCCGCGTTCAGACCCGCGACAGCAAACCCGAGCGAGGGAAGGGCCGAAGGATGGAGAAGCGCTCTCCTCAGCGCATCCCGCTGGGAGTTGTCTGCTCCGTCAGCGATTCCTCGCCTGGCGCGCACCGCGCTGGGGTGCGATCCCGGCGCAAAGGCGGAGAGGAGCCCCAGGGACGCCCTGGAGCGCCCCGAAGCTCCCTTAGTCACGGGCGGCGTTAAACCAGGGCCCGGTGCCCGCGTCCCCGGGGCCGCCCTGCGAGCGGCGGGCGCTCGGCCCTGCCCCGGCCCCGACCGGAGCAGCTCGAGGGGCGGCCGGAGCGTGTGCGCGGCGGGCACGGGGCACAGAACCTCCCCACCACTTCGTCTTTTCGGGCCTCGTTCATGAGAGCGGTTTTCGAATAAACCGAAGTTAAAGCCACTTATCCAGAAAACCCAGCTGATGTTTCTCAAAGAATTAACTCGCTTAGAAGCAACATCTTGTCTGCTCTACGGGCCATCCTCCCTCGACAGACACAATAGTCACTTGTTGCTTTCTAAAAACATTTCTTGGCACTAAAAGCCTCTGTAACACTTGGCCAGGTGTAAATCCCTGTTCCCTGGGTGCTCACTGTGGCACCTGGAGGCAGCCACGCGGGTGCCCACTCAGGATGCCGGCTCCTGGGAGCAATTCTCGTAGCCCGGCTTCCACGCTCCTTCCCCGGGTCGACGTAATTTCGGAGAAAGGCCGATGAATAACCACTGTTGACTCAGGTGGGTCAGCGTCTGCCCCGGCTGGGGTCGATGCCCGGCCCCGAGCAGGCCCTGCCGGTCCCGCTCCTCCGCCAGCCCACAGCCCTTCTCCGGCCCCCCGAGGTCAGGGCGGCTCGGGGGCAAACACCCTCGCTTCCAGCCTGGGCTTGCCAGCCAGGCTTTCCTCCTCCTGCCACAGAGCCCCTTCCGTGTGGGCACTGGCACAGGCAAAACTGAAACGCGGGGTGGGAGGCTGAAGCACAGCAAAAAAATATAGCAGAGAGCCCACACGAGACTCCTGCAACCGAGGGTGCCCAGAAAGCTGCGGGGTGGCTGCTGACTGCCACAGCACTGAGGAAAAAGTTGCTTACAACACACCTGGCTGAGGAAAGGTTTGGGTTTTCTCCTGCCAGTAACTGGGCAGCCAGAGTGGTAAGTGTTGCAGAGTTTAGGTTTATTTCACAGATACGTCCATCAAAAATTAAATACCAGGTTTTGCCTTTTTTTTTTTAACACTGAACAAATATGTACAAAATATGAACAATGTGAGGTATAAAAACCACAAGACTTTTAAAGAAAACTAGTATGTACAGAAGCAGATACGTGTATAATAGGCATTATCTTCCCATGGCTGTGTGCCTCACTTATGCCCTTGCAGCTGATACCAGTTTCTGTCCTGCAGCAGAGCCCTATTGCTCCCTGCATTTTCTTCTCAAATATGAAATTCATAAAAAGAAGTCCTAGAGATTTTAAAGGAGAAAAATATATTTTTTTCCTGCAAATGGGACCATCCAAACTGTGAGGCAAAATTCTCAAAAATCTGAGAAGGCACATTTCATCTCGCACAAAAAGAAAAAGGAAATCTGTCAACAACTCTACCTGACAAATGGAGGGATGTCTCAGTAGAGAGCACCACGGCACATAGAAGGGTGTGAGCTTAAGGCACTTCTGGGGATGGTCAAATCCCTCCCTATTTCACAGAACATGTTTCTCTGCTTACAAAGGGCGTTTAAATTAATCTATTTAAAGTACGTTTGTTTACACATATAAAGGGCTTATTCCTGCAATCCACACTCACTTCCACACTAGTTAAGAGTTTTGCCTGATCACCGACAGCAGTTGATTCAGACCCTCTTCACCACCATGAGTAAGGACAGGCTGCAGGATTACATTCCAGTTAGAACATCGATTATTGTACAAATATATCTTACAAATAATTAAATACAAACCATAGTCCTTTAACCAAATTAGAGATGCCAAAACTGAACTGTTTGCAGAAAATACATCCTTCTTTCTTTCTCTGCTTATTATAAAATTAGTCTATTTGGTGATGCTTTTTTCTTTCAGTGTAACAGTGAAAGTTTTCTCCTGTAGCACAATACTCTTTCAAACCAGCCCCTGGCAAAGTGCAAGCCGAGTTAGGGTCCACTCTCTGCACGGGACTGTTAGTGGGCAGCAGTGTAAAAGCCTTTATCGCCTTCAATGTCCACTTCTTGATCAGAGTCATCAGAGACATCTGACTCCAGGTCCTCCTGTGAGGCTGGTGAGGGGGTGTACTGTGAGCCGTCCAGAGACACCTCCTTACCCTTCTGCTCAGGGCTCTGGCAGCTCTCCGGCCTTTGGTCACTGTGACTGTCAGCACCTTCTACTTCTTCTTTTTTGGTGGCCTGGGGGTTCTCCTGCAATGAAAGAATCCTGCTTGGTACAGAACTACAGGCCACAGAGACAGGAGGCCCAGGAATTCCAGCTGTGCTGTGTGGGAAAAGCACCTTGGGTTTCTTGCAGAAAAAGGCAGGTGTCCTGCTACCTCCCTGGGCCTCCTGCCTATAAACCTGCCCAAGTGGGACAGGGCCAGGCAAGGGCTCTGATCCCACTCCCTCACAGCCACAGGGGCTGCTGCCGTGAATAAGGCTCCTTGGCGATGGTTATCGCAGCCACTTCAAAAGAGTCAGGAGCTGCTGGAGCCCAGGAACCTCTGAACTTTTGTCTTTAGCAAAGCAAATGTTTATTATGAGTCTACAAACACCGACACACAGCTTCCTCCTGCCCTGATCGTTCTTTAATTACACCCGGCAGCAAGAGGAGGGAGGTTGAATCCATCAGTGGCCCAAAAGCAAATGGAAAAAAATTACTAATTAAGCTAAAACTCAACATTAAAACACTCACCACTAAAACCAGACCAAAACCCTGTTTGTGAAGGCAAGAGTAGCCCCATGTTGGCACCTCTCTGAAGAGCCCAGTTCCCTAAGGGGGCATGAAATGCTACTCTAAAGAAAAAGCAGGCAGAGACACGTACCCATGATATAACCCTTTGAGCTTGGAGAAATGGATGTGACTGAATGAAAAGGAGGAAATGACCTAAAATGGCTGAGATCCCAAGCGAGCTCTCCGGACACTGTGGCATGGGTTGGGCCCTAGCCGGCCTCTTGCCAGAATAATAGGACTTTATTAAAAAATCAACTGAAGATTGAGTTAAACTCAGGCAAAGGTCACAGAACAGATTAATCTAGAGTGTGGTACTGTGATTAGTTTTCTTTTCTTTTTACTTTTATATTAAAGGCTAATTTGCCAGTAAAACATGTGCGTCCATGTCACAGTTACTGAAGCCAGACTCAAGCCAAAACGTTGCAATTTTTCAAAAATATTTGAACCAAGAGGCTTCAGTTTTGCCAAGCCAGGCACAGTCCCTATGTGCCATAAAACCCCCTAAATAATTATCTGCTTGAGCATGCTTTCTAAGGGAAGGGAAACTGCTTTAACTTCTTAGCCTCATACACTGTAATTGCTTGTGAAAGGAAAGTAAAAGCTACTCAATTTTCCATGTGGCTCCTCAAAACAAACAAGATGTTTGTACCTGCCTTCTCTTGATGTTAGCAAAATACATAGACTTGTGTTTATTAAGAGAGGGCATTTTAAAACACCAGCTAAAATTCTCCAAAAAAACTGCCTAAGTAATTTACTGACAATTACTTATCTTCTCCACGTTAATTGGCTAAACAACATATGGGTTTACAAAACAATTAGTGTGGAGTTTTAATAGGTGGTGTGTGAAAGACGGGCATAATTGATATAGGAACTGCATTAGAAGCTTTTAACGTTAGTGCTGCCTGAACGAGCCCTCATGGATTCCAGCATGACTATTTGTCTTTTTAATCAAGGTGAAGAGGTTAAACAGCCTTTCAGATGACTTCTGCATACAACCTGGAATAGGCGAGCACGGCGTAAGATAAGACAATTAAAATACTTATTTCTATAGAAACAGAAACATCTACGTACCTGCTTTAGACGCCTCCATTTGGCCCTGCGATTCTGAAACCAGGTTTTGACCTGAGCAACGACAATGAGAAAAGGTGCAGGGTAGTCTTGGAGCCAGTAAGTGCCTGGAGCCCTACCCAAGCCATAAGCAAAAAAGCAAGAACCTGCCAAGCACCCCTTTCCCTGCCGACCTCGAGCCGGTCGGATTCCCGGGAGCGATGCACTGACAGCAGCTGCACGGCAGGGCCCGGAGCGGCCGGGAAGGGGGTGCGGCTCCCCGGGGCGGGGGCACAGCCTCACCTGCCTCTCGCTGAGCTGCAGCATCTTGGCCAGGCGCTTCCTCTCCGGTGGGGAGAGGTATTTCTGCGTCTCGAACTTCTTCTCCAACTCGATGGTCTGGTCGTTGGAGAAGCGGACCTGCCCTCCCTTCCTCTTGTGCAGCGGCCGCTGGATGAAGGGGCTCCACAGCAGTGGCTTCCCTACAAAGAGAGGCACAGCGCCCAGGGTCACTGGCCGGCCGCGGACACGCGTGACTGGGGAGCCCCGGCCCTGCCGTGCCCAGGCCTGGTAGCGCGCCGGCTCCAGGGCTCGCTAATTTCCTTCGCCTGATTTTATTTCTCCCGGTTCCTACTCTGATCTTTCCCCTCTCTGATTTTTTCCCCTCCGCCAAACAGAGAGACCAGTTGAAGTTACTCTACAGGCTTTGGCAACATTTCCGTCAATGTGTTTCCTGTTGGTCTATCTCGCGAAGAAAGAGACAAAAAAAAAAAAAAAAAAAAAAAAAAAAAAAAAAAAAAAAAAGACCTTTGCTTCCTTCTGCTCTTTCACCGCGATGCCCTAAAGAAACTGTCTCCCCTTCGCTGAGCCAGTGCCCGGGTCCCTGCGAGGACACTGCGGGCCTGGGCAGGGGTGATGCACCAACAGGAGGGCACTGGGCTTCTAGGAAGAAGAGCCCCCATGTCCCCCACCCTCGGCTGGGGTTTGTCCTCCAGAGGCCGCGGGGTGCTCGCCAGGCTCAGCCCCGGGCCGGGCCCGGGTGAGGGGCAAGGCGGTGCAGGCAGTGACACGCCGGGGAAGCAGCTCCGCTGCGGAGCCGTGGCCGCGTCCCGGGGCAGGAGGCTCCGGCCAGGGCTACTGAGTCACGCTGTTTGTCTTTCTGCCTGCACCCTTTGCAATTTGCTGCATTGTTTTTCGAGATTTTGCTTGCGTCAGGCTTTAGTAATTCTGGTGCAAAACAGACTCAAAAAATAGGAAGCAACTGGTTATTTTAGCTGTCATAAAGTCACATCCCACACAGAGGAAATGAACAATATCAGAAAAACGGATCCCGGCTATCAGAAGTCGAGTGTTTCCTGAATTTGTCTGTATTGAGGATGTCGATAAAGTAATCAGCAATGTGCACGACTCCCGGGGAAGAGCCTGCTTCAGGCGGCCAGGAAAACACTTAACAGCTTCTGAAACCAGATTTACTCCTATCGAGAGCTCAAGGTTTCCTGTATGAACGGAAAGGGTCAGCCTCTTTCACTGCACAAATGTGGTGAGTCAGGTCCAGTTTTGCAATCACTAAGAACAAGTGCTGCAGCCCGAGCACGGGGCTCAGCCCCCGCATAGGGGTCGCTTCCCCCCGCCAAGGGCGCGGAGCAGTCGCCGCGGCCCGAGCCGACTCTCGGAGGAACCTCGGGGACCCCAGAGAGCAGACCCGGCCTCCCGACTGTTTTTCAAGTCATACGCAGGAAAGACTGAGATCTGCCATGCGATCTCCAAGCACAATTAAACTCCCCACCAAAACCACACGCGACATTACTAAGGACACTCTCAGAGTCACTTGGTTTGAAGGAAAACAAATCTGAGTCACCGCGGCCGCGCACTGTGGTCTCACTGACAGACTCGGAGCGCGGCACGTCTTTAATTTACTGTAAATCAGACGGGGGCCGGAGGGAGCCGGGGGAACACAGAGAAGCGGCGGGGCGGGCGGGAAAGGGGACCGCTTTCGGGCACTTCCCATTTACCCCTGCCCCGACGGCGGGATGGGGACGGGATGAAAGATGGGGATGGGGCTGAGAGCTGCGCGGCAGGCGGAGAGGGCGGAGTGGGGGGCACATGGCTTACCCAGGGGGTCCTGTCGGATCAGGGCGTGCGCGTAGTCGCCGACGGCGCGGGGGAATGAGTAGAGGGGCCCGGCGTAGGCGCCGGTGCCATAGGTGGCGGCGAGGTGGTGGGAGAAGGCCGGGTGGACGGGGGTCGGCTCGTAGATGGGGGTCCGGTACGGGGACACCAGGCTGGTGAAGGAGGAGTTGGGCGAC
>VWYP01024738.1:62019-102596 GCA_013400435.1 Pycnonotus jocosus
CTGCGTGGAGCCCCCGCAGCTTTCCCCAAGGCCGGCGCTCCACAGGTGCCTCGGGCGGCCACGGGGGAAGCCTTTGCCGGAGGAAGCGGCACCCGCGGGCTCCTGCGGGGCTCTGGAGCCTCCCGCCGGCCGCCGCCGCCGCTATCCAGCCGCTGCGGGCAGTCGGCCCGGGCCCGGTGCCGCTCGGGGGCCCGGCTGTGGGTGATCGGACGCCCCTCAGCCCCGGGGCGGGGCCGCAGCACCGCTTTAATTTAGCGTTTATGTGTCACCGTGCTCGTGAGCGGCTTTCACGGGGCGGCGGTAACGCGGAACACCTGCACGGCGGCACCGCGGGCGCGCACGGCGGGGGCGGGCGGTGGCGGAGGGCGCAGAGCCGTGCTGGCCTGTCCTCAGGCCGATCCGTTAAAATAAAATAAGAATAATTTAAAAAATCAAACCCACAACCCCCACGCCCCGTGTCAGAAAATCAGGAAATGAAAGCTTCCAAAAGCAGCGACACACGCCAGGCGGTATTTCCACTTCACCCGTGATTATCTGCGATAAATGCCCCGATAAACAGAATATTCTTGATCCCTGGGGTGGTTATATCAGGCAATACATAAACCAGTCAGCAATTTATGAGTGAGTGCGTCTGGAATCACAGAACACTTTCCTTTGCCTCACAGATTGTTGTCACTAACATGTACCTAGCCGGTTTCTGCTCTCCAGACTGGGATTTTCACCCACAATTGCACCCTCTGTGACGCTACAGGCTTCGGCAGAGTTACACCAGAGATGGATCATTCTTACCTGCAATAACTGTGTTTGGCTGTATAAAATTAGTGAGCAAATCGGCAAAACTCCATCTTTTTAACAGCTGGAGCAGGGTACCCTCAGCGTCATTCCCTCATGCTACAGGGCACTTTCCAAGAGGATCCAGCCCACAGTCATTCCACTCTTTCCCATTACTGAAAATATTTCAAGACTTTTCCAAGAGAGGTGAGGCCACAGCCTTGAACACCTTCCAAGGAGGAAACAGGAGGGAGTTCACCTCTCTGATTTTCCTAGCATCATGGAAGCCAGACTGCTCCAGACAGAGGCACTGCACGTTGCAGGGTGATGTCAGTAGGTGCTGCCTTCTTCCAGATAACTCATCTGTTAGATATTCACTTCTTACAACTTCCTCCTCCTCACCATAGTGATTTGATTTAATAAAAGAATTACAACTGTAATAAATATTAAGACAAGTCAGTCTTAAAGGAATTCATTAGATATAGCAGAACAAGACAAATCTTGGTCTAAACAGGGGTGGACAACATATAAACTATTATTCTAGGCAGAGCTAGCGGGAGCTTATCAGTTTTTGTTCTACATCACTATGATTTTGCCAAATTTAAATCATCCAAGAGAAAAAAAAAATCTGTTCTGAGGGATTCTCCATCATGCTGAGTACATTTACTCAAGTGTACTCAGCAAAATGGGTTCAGCCATTTCTGAGCATTGGGTTAGAGGAAAGCAGATTTTTTCCCCCTAACATTTAGACATCCTTGTCTTGCCCTGAAAACCTGCAGAGCCCCATCACAGAAAAAACTTCAAGAGATGAAAGCAACTGGCAAAAAGTTGGCCAGGGTTTGTCTCTTCAGTTCCTCTGTTGCTCTTTCAATAGGAGTTTAGAGTCAGGCAAAATAAAAGATCCCAAATCTCTGCAGAGAGACACAGACATGTCAGGAATGTTTAAGCAATTTATTAATGTTAAATGAATATTTGTTAAATGAATATGAGGGGTGTTCTGCCACCAGCAAGGGCACTTTTCACCTATGCTGTCACCAGCTCTGATGGAAAAAAGAGAAAAGCAAGCTACAGAAAAGCTTTAATGGTGCTTTTGAGTCTTGTCAAGGATTTCCAAGGCACACATGCCCGACCCTCAGGGGAACACATTGTTAAGGTGCTTCCATTTCCTGTAGCCCCCAATATCATTAATATCTCTTCTGGGATACCTTGACTTGCAAAGTGGAATATGCAACATTTATGACTCTGTGGTAAAAGGAAGGAAACATGGCCCCACATTATAAACACAGTTTAATACCACTTTCTTTCTGGACTGGGCTGTCGTAGTGATTATGATGATACAGTCTCTCTAAACCAGTTTAATTCAGCTGAAATGTGACATAATTCACCAGAGTTCTCCTCTGAATTGCAAAGAGGCATCCTATTAAACTGCATAGATTGTAGTGTTCTTTGAAATGCACTTTTCTAACCCTTCCTTGGTCTGAAAACTTTCTCATCTGACCATTATAAGAATGTAGTGAACAATGCTATGAAAAACAAAGCAATATATTGTTCCTTATAGACTCATATTTCCTATACATCTGCCACCAAAAACATGAGCTATTCTGGATCCTGCCTATAAGTGCGACTGAAAGCTACTTGTTTAATTATATTTATTTGGGGTGATGGCAACGGTAACATGTTAAAACTTCTCCATATTTTTATGTGTTGGCTACACACATAAAGATTACGCCCAAAACCATATATAATTCCCAGGGGCTAGATTGCCTCTCACATCTTGCACAATCCTTTACGTAAGTGCAAACTGAATCTAAAATGCTGCTAACACAGACTGCTGGCTACTGTACACCCACTCTGTGTTGATATAAATGACTATAACAAGACACCAGACAATGGAGAATCTGCCTAAACTACAGTGATGACAAAACTTTTTTTTCTTTTCTTTTCTTTCTTTTTTTTTTTTTTTTTTTTAAACAGAGGGATCAGAACACAAATATTGTATGTTTCAAAGAGGACTTGTGCAGCAGGATTTTTCATGGTAACAGCTCCAATGAGTCCAAAGTACACACAGCTAAATTTGATGTCAGTAAGAATTAGGTATGAATAGGGAGTGTTACTTAGTTATTTTTGTTAATGTTTTCCAGAGCTTACACATTCAGTCTACATTTTTTAGCAAACTTTATCATTTTGGCATCATAAAATCAATCCCTAGATAGATTTGTTCTGTATGGAGCAGACACACATATGCAGTTGCTGTTAACAGTCGAATACAGAAGCTTACAATAACCATCTAGCTAACTATTAATGGTTGTTTAACAGTGGGGTTAGAAGGATGGATCTGAAATCCATCTTCATCTGAAAAATGGATTGCTGGACTCTCAGGTGCAGAAACTCTTCAAAAGGCTTCATTTTCACAGGTAGGAGTCAAAATACTTGGGTAGAATTGGCTCTAGAAGGCTGGAGGAATTGCATTAGAGACAAATTCAGAACTGCAATGGATTTGGAGTCCATTGAAGGTGATGATTTTCATAGGCAAATAATTTATTTTGCATAACAGACTGAGAGAATATGCCTCAATGGTTGCACAGAGAAATATCACATAAAATACAACATTAAATAGCAGAAAGGAAGAATAATTTATCCTTAAGGCAGATGTTTCCCCTACTTGCTCCTGTCCCTGAGCTGAGATGTCCCTGTAATGGAAACTGCTTAGCCCAGAATCAACTGACAAAACACAGCAGCATCAGTCACAAACAGCATCCAGCCTCGAGTCTCTGAGCCCAGGGACCTCATCATTTCAGTTACACTGCTGGTTCATGCCAGAGGTGTCAGGAGAGTTACACAACACAACTTCCATTTATTATACTATTTCTCATAAAAGCAAAGAAAAAATAGGTTGCACTTGGCATGAAAATAAATATGTCAACATTAAATCTGTATATATCTAAAATTTGTATTCAAAACATTACAGTACCTTCCAAATACTTTAAGGATTGGACTTGACCAACTTTTTGGAACAGCTGCTTTTTCTTAATCCTTCCTTAGTTTGTCCATCTCATAAATTTACCTCATCTCATTACTGGTATTGGAAGTTGTAGGTGTGAACACAGAAGTTTGAGCGTTTAGTAGAATCTAAACCATAGCCCAGATATTCCCTTGGAGTCAAATCATGACATCAGAGTCAAACCTGATAGAGATGCTAATTGAAATCTTGATCTCTAACCATACTCTGTTTATTTAAAAATGCTTACTTTAAAACCTTACAGCAAAACTAGTATGAAAAGATGTAAATAGGCATCTGAATAGTATCCTCAGCAGACAGATAGGTGGCACACAGCTGCTGAGAAGAGGCAGGTGGACTTCAATCCAGAGCTTAGTGCTACATCCTCAAAGACAGGCGGCTTGTTCCTGTGAAGCTCAGCAGCTGCGGAGTAATGCAGAGGCAGATCTACAGTCCACACTTCTGCTGGAGCAGACACATGCAGGAAATACCTGGAGAAAGATCCTGCAGTACACTGGGGATCCCCTTTCCCAGCACTGTCAGGGAATCCCCACCATTCCAAAGCATGCCTGCTTCCAAGGACTCCAAGACAGGCACAGAGAGTGCAGGCTGTGGGGCTCATTCGTACAGAGAGCAATGAGAAATGTGCATATGGGTCACTTGCCAACCCACACAGATCTTTGCATGTCAAGGTACAGTCAAAGATATAATCAAAATGGGCTTTTAAATATCTGTTCAGACTCATAGAGCATTTGGAGAGGAGATGCAGAAAGCAGACTGCTCACCAGGACAGACTTCAGAGATCCTGTAGATAGTGGGAGAGACCCACTAATTATAGCATCATAATGGACCAAAATTATTCCTTGTATAATATTACCAACATGCACTAGAAATTACCTGGAGAAATATCTTCATTTTCTACACTGCTCTCTGTGTAGCTATGTGTTTTGATTTTGTGTAATCTTTGGGAAATCTATAAATTTTTCAGTAATTTTCTTAAAAAGGTAGTGCAAATTGAAGTTTTAGGGTTAATTAACTTGATATAACCAATTAAAACTGAAGGCAGAGGAAGCTCATATGTGTCCTCACACTTGTCCCTGTCTAGGAGGAATAGTGTGAACCCTTTCTGACTTTTGCCATTACATTACCTTCTAAGAGATTTGTCCTTGAAGAGAGGAGATCTTCAGTCTAAGATGTACTGGCCATAAATAAAAACAGATTTAATTGGACTGTGATTACAGAATCAAGTCAGAGTACTCTACTTTTGAAGACAAATAAACAATTTAATATTAAAATGTGTCTAAACCAAGCCCTCTGTATAATTTAATATCTGTGGCTTGCCAAGCTGTTTTCTATTGTTTTTGTCTCTTTCACATTAGGTTACATTTCCCCTCAGGACTGAATCTATTGGTAGACATGACATTGCTCTTATGTAGCCTTCATAGCACCCATCTGACACCTGTAAAATATTAAACTGTAAGAATGTGTGTTAAAGTCAGTTAGCCAGGATAAGTGTGTTCTACAGATAAATGGGTTTGTTTGGGAGAGAGCACCACAGCCTCTGTCTGTATCACTGAAGGGTAAATTCCTAAAGAGTCAGGATGGTGTAGATAACCATTCAATCACAGAAAGCAGCAGAAGAAAGTCGTGTCACCTGCAGCGCACACTCCTCCAACCCTGCTGCAGTTGAAACTGTTGCAACACAATGCACTTTCAGTTTTGTCTGTTGCATTTTCTACAATTTTCTTCGTATTTCGTTCCCTTACGGGCTTTGAATAGCTAAGCCTTACTGTCTGGGGGTTTCATGGTGTGAATAATTTCTTAGAGACTATCAATAAAGCCCAAACAGGATCAGCATTTCCATGTCTGCCTACACCCTGACTAGACCCAGGGATGTGCTTTCTCCAGAGAACACCTGAACCAAAGTTCTGCCAGCTGCCAGAGACAGTAATGTGAAGGGGGCATGAACTGTGCTTCTGCTCTTTTGGGACGTGCAAGCAACGCTTGAGCCCCTCTTCACAGTGTGGGCGCTGAGTTTCCTGGGCAAGAGCATTGCAACCTGTGTGCTCCTGGCAAACATTACATGCTGAGACCAGGAACACCCAGGTCAAGCCCACACATGGGGCAAGGCCAAGGATTATAAAGCCTTGTTATTACATTTGCTTTCTGTTATGCCTGCCACTGCTCATGCTACTCTCTTGTCCCGCACTAACCTAGTTCCTCTCATTCCTGCAGGTTTACACTTAAAACATTGCTTGACAGTTATTATGTCATCTTACTCCCTGAGTGTTGGTTACCAAACTATGCTTTTGTACTTTTTCTCATCAGGCAGTTCTTCCAAGCATATAGCTACGGTTGGCTCTTCTTCTATGAACTTCCTCCAGCTTGGCTTCCCGGTAACGAGGTGCAGAGAACTGCACTCACCTTTTCCAGATGCTATCGCACGTCAGTTCCAAGAAGAGACACTCACTTGCTCTTTCCCTGTGATGTGTCTCCACGAGAGCCCCAATATGATTATTGACATTTTTAACTGTAGCATCACCTAGAAAATTCAAATGCAAACTCAGAGGCCCTCCTTGCTCAGCACAGCGGTCACCATATCTTTTCTGCCCTAAGAGAAAAGGAAGACCTCGGACCTCATCTTTCTAACAAACATTACTATTTCTGTAGAGACCTCAGATTGTTTTCTAACTTATCACGCTAATCACGTGAATTGGCTTATTTATGACAGGCAGAGGAGCGATAGGAAATATTAACTAACCCTGTACTGGTGGTCAGAGTAAAGCAAAAACAAAGCTGGTTTCCAGTTCTCTGCGCTGAGACTGATTTTCCATTGTCGTTCCACATTATCTTCCCATTTAAGTCTGCTCATGCAATTCTGTTGTGCATCCTGTAATTCTCTTTTAGTAGGTTTAAAACAAACAAAAGGAAGTACTTTTTCACACAGTGCATAATTAAATTATGAAACTTGTTACCATGGGAAGCGCTGGATGCCAAAAATCTAAATGGGTTCAGAAAAAGAGAAGAGAAATTAATGGAGGATAGGTACACTGATGAGTATTAAACATAGTAGCTTGCTCACAGTGTTTGGCTCAGGAAGCCCTTTCAGAGCTGTTTTAATGAAAGCAGGAAAGGATTTTTCTGCTGGTGCCTGTTGCTCCCACAGCTCCCCTCAGCAGCCTCTTCTGGTCACTGGCAGGAAGAAAACATTGGAGTTAATGGTCTCAGCAAAGCAGCTTTAGTGTTCCTCTCCTAACGAGACACACAGATGTCAACAGATGCCTGTAAGTTTAAGAAATACATTCTTTAAGCCAAAATTTGACTTCTCTTCAGACATTTTTGTCAGATCTGATCAAGCTGACTTTAATACATGATGTTTACAGCAAAGTGTATGACTGAAATGAGGAATTTTAAGGCTTCAGAGTGGTTAGATTTATTGGCCCAGCCAAAAGTTTGATTTTGCAGATATTAGAGGCTGGATCAACTTCACTGGGGACTGATGTCAAGAGGAAACCTGTTATCTGTGCTGTGAAAGTTGTATCTGCTCCTGGAGCTCTCTCTTCTCACTGAACAAATGCTCCCATCGGCCATGGTGGTGCCATCTCTTCTTGTTGACTTTGCTCTGTAATTGCTGGTTTATCAGTCCCGCCTCAGACTTCTCAGTTTGTCCTGACTGACAAGCAAAATGAACAGTTGTATATGCACACACAGCAAGGACAGGAAGGCAGGCTGGTGAGGAAGGAGAGGAGGGCAGGCTGCTGAGACAGGAACTGAGCCCTGGCCCTTTGGCTGCCACTCTTGTCTGGGCAAAGAGCTTCACCCCACAGGCTGCACCTGTTGCACCAGTCCGTGAGGGAAGGAAAACTGGCCCATAATTTTGATAGCATCATGAATTGCTTTCATTTCTTGTTCTGTGTTTGGCTGCAAAACACGTCTGATTTCATCTGCATTGCTTTGTCATGGAGGTGTCTTTCTTTCATCATCTAGAATGACAATATCTCATTTTGGTTACAGCCTTGTTTCCAAATATCTCCTGCATCAGCTCAGACTATGTTTAACTGCCTTAGTTACTGCAGAAAAATTCACTTAGGCATGGTAATGAATAGATTGAAGTGATTTATTTCTATTGTTGAGAAAACTGTATGTGTTTATCTACATTATGTTGTCAAAATGCACATGGTTAAAAGCCAGAAAACAGTCTGTTGGCTGAGGGCCTGCCTCACTTGGAAAGTAATGACAGTGCAAGAGAATCAAATTCAGGGGCTTAATTTTCTCTTTGTCACTAGAAGCCCCAAAGTATAGAACATTACCTTTGATTTTGAAGAATATTTCAGATCCTTTGGTTGAAGGAAGGAGGTCAGACTGCACAATCTGACAGAATTATCCACCTGCTAGTGTAGATCCATACCATAGTACTTTAGCATCTCAAAGTTATGGACTCAAATTTCCTAAACTTTGATAGCAAAGTTCATCATCTTGTATGACTCCTGGAAGTATGAATTTGTAGACTCTATGGAAAGAAAGTTTACATTCAAGCAAAGACTGAGGAGCAGCACTGCTTCTCCTTTTTTTGTCTAAGTGGTACTGAGATGGAGAGCATGAACTCCCTGGAGGGCTGCAACAGTGGCTACAGCAGCACTGTGCTGCCAAATGAGAGGGAGAAGACTGTTGTTCAGCAACTTTGGACTGGAAACGGGCCTGGACACCCACCTTTGTCACATTATGCTGCTGTTAGAATTCATCTCACCACATCTCTCTCGCCTGTTTGTGAATGTTCACCTGCTCCCCAAATTTTAGACTAAATTCTTCTACAGATATGATTGTCATTGAGTGTATCTTGATGGGAAGCTCTTGGAATGCCCATAATTTAAGCACTAATTAAAACACAAAAGCAGTGATCTAAATGTTCAAGCCAAAGTCTTGGAAAAAACTATTAAAGTATTTATTAACCCTGCTTCACTAACAAGTTAAGATGCCCCATGAAAAACTGTGATCAAGCTTTATTTCTGTCGATCAGTTATTAAAATACCAATCCTGAGTTTTTCCAGTGCCAATTATTCTGGTATCTGCAGACTGGGGTGCACTGCTCATGCTGCAGAATATTCCCTAGAAATAAGAGGTTAAAATAAACAGCCAACCCAAGCCCAAAGGCAAAGAGCTAGTCCGGGACAACAGGCAAGATAATCAGGGAATAACTAACATGGATAATCAGCAAATCATTCAAATGAATTGATTTGGCTCTGGCTGGCGTCCCTGTTTCTGCCTGAAAGCTTCAGTGAAATCTAAATAAGTGGCAGTTATCTTACTGTCTCTTCCTGTTATCTGACTCTAATGACAGCAGAGGAGAGAGGGGAAATCATGTCTTCGAACAGGATCATGGCCTTTCATTTAAAGTAAATACTGCATCAAAATGGAAACTGCCTGAACAGTAAGTCTGCCTTAGCTTAGTTCTGAGCAGATTAAGTAATGTATTAAAACCAGACAATATCAGTTTCTTGCAATGGCTTCAGCACCTTCACTGCAAACGTGCACACAGAGAATCAGAGAATGCTATTTATAATGACCTGAAGGTGGATAACAGGACAGCTTGAGGTAGCTGTGAAGAGTTAAAATTCAGCCAAGGCATCTGTATTTTATGTTTCAATACATGCCTTTAACATTAAAAAAATCACAATAGCAAAATTTAAGAGGAGTGATGTTTATCCCAGATTCAGCAATGCACTTGTAGCATCCAAGTTAAAATCCCTGCCTCCTTAGGTTCCCATGTAGTTGATGAGGAGACACACAGAGAGCACCTACCAATGAACCATCCGATGAGGTTCCTGCCTGTCTCCCCTGGCACTGGAGAGATCAAGGTATCGAAGGTTCTGACTTGGGCACCTGCATACAAGTGCCTAAATGAACATAGAAGGCTGAATTCAGGCCATACCTTGCTTTGGGAGGAGAACTGGAGACCAAGAAGTGGCTTGACCACAAGACGACACTGTCCAACAAAGCTTTACCTGGGCTACTTAGCTCCATCAAAATAACCACAGCAGTGGAAGGGATGTTGAGGACTGAACTCCATCCTCTGTCACACCAAACTCCATATGGGTTTAAGGCTGGACCCCTCAGCACACCAAACACAAGTGGAAATGCTTGCAGCTCCATGAATGCAAGACCAAACTGTGGCATGGGAAGAGGAATATGGGCTGTGCTTTGACAGCAGCTTTTGTTGGCAGGCCAGGGAGGCAGCTCTCAAAGCACGGCAGCATGAATTGCCAGCACTCCTGTGTTCTCACCCTTCTCACTTCCACCAAGAGTGGGTACTCCCTTGTCAGGGGCTGTTCACACAGCAGGAGTGCCACAGAGAGGAGGAATTTCTCTGTAATGCTTGTGCAAGATTTGTACTTTCCCTTAGAACAAGAAGCAAAGGTCCAAAATAACTTCCTTAATAATACTCTTTTTAATTCTTAAAACCACCTAGGTGTCAAATTTTATTGTAGATCCAATATCTTTTTCAACAGTCTCTGAATAATTTCATGACAAATATGAGAAATGACAGGGCGACATAATACATTTGTACTTAAAGCTTTATTTTACTTCTATAATTTTAAAATGTTTTGACTCTGTTTTATTGGAAAGAAAATAAACTAAAAGTAAGGCTGCAACCAAACAGTTTTTCATGGCAGTAGGCATAAACTCTAGAATATAAAATGAAGGCTAAAAATGTTCAGAGACTGTTAAATGTAATGGAAAAAAACTCACCTATCACTTAACTGAAGTTTTGCTGCTAAGGCAGATTTATGTTTGCTATTGTCAGGTACTAACATTTATGATAGTAACCTTTATAAAGTCAATTTAATTATCTTTATCTTTTTACAAATAATAAATTTAGTTGTCCTACAATGAAAATCAATTGTCAACATAAGCTATGGTTAACATCTAATAAAACAGCCCTCTGTAAATCCATGATTAATAAGATTGGCTTCTGTATTAACTAACAGACATCATAAAATTTTCTTCCTTGCAATAATTTGTATATTCAAGGTTCATCCTGCTGGACTGAGTTTCCTAAAATAAACTGTTAGAGTGAATGAACAAAATTTTGGCACCTATCATTATTATATTATAACCATTTAAATATATACCTGTAGCTGAATGGTTTCCAAATTAATGTCATATTTTAATTAAGTCAGAGAAGATGGTGGCTATAGCAAATGATAAGTGATTCACTTCTTTGTTTCCTTTGCTTTGTGAACATAATGACAACGCTGCTTCGGTTTTAGTTTGAGCGTTAGAGGAAGCTAATTGAAATGTGAAAAACCAATTTCCCTAAACAATCTTTACATATGACAGGGATCACTTAAGCTCTTCTGTGTCACCAAAAATACCCTCAAACCAACAACAAAACAACCCACCCCCCAAACCCAACCAACCAACCAACACACCAAAAAAACCCCAAGCACCAAACCCAAAACTCCCCCAACACCCAAAGAAACCCCCAAATTGGAATTTACTCCCTTAGAAACATGTTCACAAATTTGTGTTTCCAAAGTGGGAGCGGTGGTGCTCAGATTCAGCATGAAGTTATGTGCCATAAGACAGAGGATATCTCTGCCCTCCCTGTGATACACACTTTGCCTAAGGACTGGCATGATCCAGTGGCCACTGCAGGCACTGCTGAGCTTCAGGTGAATTTGGGTTCAGCTCTTAAGAGCAGAACAATAACTTCATACCTATCCTGAAAGATCCCAAAGTCATTTTACAAAGTAGGAGAAGTAGATATGCTTGAGGTACCTGTCAAAGAGCATACAGAACTAGGCATGAAAACTACTGCCCCCCTTCCCGGACAAACCCTTGCAAATGGAATCTTTTGGCCATAGAGACCTAACAGGGTCTTTGGTTGTTTGTGGGTTTTTTAGGCATCATTTTCACTCTCTGTGTGTACTTTGGGAAATGGAGATTCTGATCCTTCATCTTACTACTTTACTGTAAATCAAATGATTGAAGCAGAATTAGCAAGGCTGGACTTGTGCAGTGAGAAATCAGTCCTTGGAGAAGCACCAGTCATTATTACTTGAATGGAGGAAGAGAAGTATCTTACTGTGTATTTGATCTGTTTTTAAAATGCTAAAAAAGCATGTTTCTGCTAGTTGTTATATTTTGCTTTACAAAACTTCCATATTAATTAGGAAAAAATATTTTAAACTAACCTCTAGCAATGAAAAGAAAATTATTTATCACATTAAAAAAAAAGTAGCTTTAGTGCTCTGGACATTCTCAGAATACAATTTAATATATATGTATATATAGATGTTGACAAGAACTGAGAAGCTCTGAAAAAATAAATTGTGCTTTTATGTGATATTTCTGTTTATTTTATTCCTTTATTTGGTAATTTTTAATAAAGGAAATGCACATACCAAGTTCAAAGTTTTGGTCATTGTGCCTCATTCTCTGAAGTACAATGATTAGGTTATAAACAGACCAAGAGTGACAAAAGTATTTCAAGGATAACTAAGGAATTCAAGGGAATATTTATATAGGTTTAATATTTTGGAGACAAAGAAAGCAATCCAGTTAATTTTCATTATTTTACAAAATTTAGCTTTGTGCCACCTGGAAACTGACAATCATCTCATAAAGCTGGAAAAATGGGAACAATTTTCAGACCTAACATGAAAGAGGCAGCTTGCTTCTAACCTCTTCCCTGATGAGAGACTGCCAGATCAAGTGTTTGGTCCTTTTTATCTGTCTGAAGAGCACTTGTGTAGCTCTCTAATCATGTCCTCTTATTGGTAGCTAGACCCTTTTCTAAGGAGCCAAAGAGTATATCAGAAGTATAGAAATATAACACAGAAATGTAAACACTCACTTCACAGCATTCACTATGCTTGCACTTTTAACAATTTCAAGACTGAGCACAGCAATGCTGCTTGGGCTGAGCTTGTGCTCACCCTCCAAGGACAGCCTGCTTTGCTAGGTGGTCTGCATCTCACCTATAGAACCCTGCCACTTAAAGCCTATGAATGAAAGCATAGCATGATTTATTGTTGTTTAACTTTATAAAGTAACTGCATGGGTGGGCATGCAGTTTATAGAGCATTGCCCTCTACCATAAAAAGTAGTTTGTAACAGGGAAAGAAAAGAAAGAGTTGTCAAATGGTTGTAAACACTTGTTTAAAATGCATAAATTTCAAAATACATAGTTAGCAAATACACTTTTTCTGGTTTTAATGCTCTCAAACATTAGAAATTTCTTTTTTTCCCCCCTTACATCTCTTTTTGATGAAAAAGGAATGTTAGCTATTTTTCCAGCTCTTCCTGGTTTAATTTTTTTTCTTTTATAACTCCAAAGAGTTAAAGGCTTCCTCGTTTCTTCTACCCTTTTAACAGCTAATTGCAATGCTGACTGACACCTAACAGAAAAAAGAAAAGCAGTCTAGCAACTCTGCACCTTCTCCTCACTCCTCTCTAGCCCCATGCAATTGTTTGGTACCCAAAATAAAGGCAGTCATCAACAGCAGCCAGCAAGCTCAGTCTTCTTTTCTGTCTTCAAATAAACAGCGCTTCTCCCAACTCTGAAGCACCAAGTGCTGCAGCTCCCTGATTTCCAGGAGGAAGCAGGAAGTTTCCTTTCCTTGCTTTCCTCCTGGCTGCTAATTTTTCACTTGAAAAGAAAGCTAGTGACTCTTAATTGTCTGTGCTTCTTGTGGCCCTCTTATTGTTGTCTGCATTTCACCCTTTACATGCATTTAAAGTTACTTTTCCTTATTTCATTTCCCCACATTGTATTCATTGTTCTAAGTTTGTTCCTAAATCAAGAGCTGTCTCACTTAACCATTAATCTAGAATCCAAACAGAACTCATCAGATAATTTAGAACGTGGCCATAGACTACAGCCCCAGTCACTACAAATCTCCCTCATGCTCAGCTGGCTTGAGGCAGTCTGGGTGTGATCTGGCTAATTATTCTGTGGAAATGGCTTTGTACCCTTCCTGTAAAGGATGCTTTACAGAGGAAAAAAAAAATCAAACCACCACATAAGTTATTCTGGACAGTTCCATTTCTTCCCTCTGGGTTAGATCTGTGATTACAATGAGTGCACACAAGAAACAACTCTTGCTTTATTTTTCTTGCCCTTCTTTTCTGTCATATATCACACTACACACTAAAACAAATTAGTGTTGCTTTCTGCTTTGGGCAATGCCCATGTGGTGGGGAACAGAGAGCAGGCCAGAAGAATTTAGTTACTAACAGAGGCTACAGGTCCTGCAGTAAAGCCCAAGACATGCACTAGATCATCTTTTACACAAGTGTGGTTCTTCATAAAGCACACCCCTACTGAAGCTTGAATATAGGATTCTCCAATATGGAAGCAAAAATCCAATATTAGATTTTGAATTTTTTTTTTGACAGATGCTTGAGGAAAAGCTTCACAAAACCCATATTTCCAAGCCCTGGTTAGCAGCCACTACCTGAGCTCAGAACAACCTTTAGTGTTAGGGCCATCTAGTGGGAGAGGAGGCACGGACAGGGAGGCTGGGACATGTTCTGCATCCGGATTCTTCACCCTATTCAGCTTTGGTGTGGCCTCTGGATACCTGGGCCAACAGAACAGCGAGCAGCAGATCACTGCCAGCATTGCAAACAAAGGACATGACTTTGAGGGCTACTTTAGAAAAAGGGTGAAGCAGCCCCTGAAATTGGTACAGCTAAGAAGGAAAGAAATACACTGCAGAAATAAAACAGTCAAGGTAGAGTTTCAAAGAGGATAAAGACAGGGAGCACAAAATATGGCATGATTCTGTGGATGCAAGCCTGCTCAGTTACTGGATATTCCAGGTTGGTTGTTCATACTAATCCTGTCAAGTCCACAGGGGAGGACTTGCTTGTGCCAGCCTATTCAATACATCTGTGGGATCAACACTTGGGGTTGCTTTTTAGCTAATAAGGGTTTCTTGAACCACTGTGGAAGATTATGCTAATATCTAGTCAGTGTCAACAGCCATGTGGTGCAAGAAAATGGATCCTAGAGCCTGGACAATTAAGCCCATTAAGTTTTAGGTGCCAGAATTTGACAATACTCCAAACACTGAAAAGAGTCTTGCAGTGTCCAGTGTTTCAAGTCCCTTACAGCAGGAGAAAGGCTCAGTACATAAGGTAGGTACCAAGATGATACTAAGCTGCCTCCCATTTAACCCAAGAAACCCAAAACAAAGCTGTATTTGATCTTTAGTCATTTGAAAGGGAATTAATGCTTTTCCTCCTGCTACTGGACTATTGAAAAGCAATTAGCTTGGCCCACAGCTGTGAAAGAGAGGACAAATAATAAGAGGCAAGACAGGTGTTCAGACAGACAACTGATTAATGGTCTCCCTCATGCTAGAGTTCAGAGAATCAGTGCAAGGGTCACTTCAAATGATGAACTTCTGGCTCCAGCAGGACTGCCAAGTGCTGTCTGAATGGTGTTGAGGGTATAACCATTAAGACTTGGTCAAAGACAAATTACATGGATCACCTATTTGAAGAAGCATCAATGTTAAGCCTGCAAGCTCAATACAGAAAAGTGAACAATCTCCCAAATCATGTTTGGACAATTATCTAAGAATAGTGCTTCAGTGTAATTAAGGTTGCCTTCCAGTGTCTCTCCCTATTCCCATCATAATCCTGTTCATTTACTTTGGCTTGTTGCAGCTTGAAGTTTTCTTCAAATTTCCAGGGGAGAAGCATGAAAAGAACAGCTGGTCAAATGCTCCTGTAGATTACTGGGAAATCACTGTTATTATACAACACAGAAGCTACATTTGTAACCAAGTTTGCATGTTTTAATGTTAAGAACCCGAGATCTTAAAGAAATGCTACCGGTTTATGATACAGAACCTGACAGAAATTGTGTCCCAACCATCACCTCACATCTGCAAGTTAAGATGAAGAACAGTGGGGTTCAAACAAACAAAAAGCCCAAGATCCAGCACTAAGATTTTACAGTGAAGTACTGAAATAAAGCTACTGTCTTTTGTGAAACAAGGGAGAGAACCATCCTCTTCTGACAGCACATCACTTATGACAAAGCTGATAATGTTTTAGCTAACTTAAACCTGGCACCATAAGAAAGTTCAGTAACTTTTACTCTGAGTGAGGTGCTTGTACATTTGTTTTCCATGTATTAATTTATTTGAAGTATCACAGTAAAAAGAGAGGAACTGAAAAGCAGGTATAAAACCAGAACACTTATTTACAGCTAATTAATACATAAAATGGTAACTCATAAATGCTGATAAAGCATATTTCCCACATCCCTTTCTGGTATTTAAGATCAACTGAGAAACAGAAAATTTCTTACTTCACAACATACATATACATTTAACATAACAGCACCATAATCTGCAGATTTTTTTTTTTTCTTAAAACTTCACAAGCTGCAACATATGAAAATGGGACCAAGACATGAGATTGAGCAGGGAAATCTTTTGATTCAACTTTGCATCACTATATCAAGACACTGAGAACAACTAAAGGAAGTTATGGCTCAGTAAGAAAGAAATATTTAAAAACAGAGATCTGCAGAGGATGTATCTTAGTTCAGCAATCTTAAAGGATGCTTAGATTTCTGAAGAAACTCTTCTGTCATATCCTCCATTTTGTTCTCCACTGGAGCTGCAGATTTGTTCTCTTTACCCTTTTTGAGACTTCTTTTGTGCTGGGATTTAAAGAAAATACCCCATGTTAAGAGAATACAAAGAAATTAAGAGTTGTTGTTCACGTGCAATGCAGTACACAGTGTTCTAAGAGAAAAAGTTGACATAACTCCTGAAAAAGGTTCCTAATATATTGCACTTACTAAAGAGATTGACTGTAGGCATGCAGAAGCTCAGCAGCTATTTTTAAAGGGTCCACAACAAGAAAATATGCTCTCCCCAGCAAGAAAACCCCTAGACTAATATACCAAGTAACCTACACTGATACATTGGTAGAGCAAAAGGATCAGAAGCAAGTAAGTAAAGAAAAACCAACCCCACAAAGACTTAAAAATGCCAATATTTATGTCAGGTCTCTAAGAAAACACTCCATGTACACTCAACTCTTCCATTAACACATGTCTAGCAAATAATGACAGTTTTCTTTATGCAGGATTATTTGCTGAGGAGTTCTCAACTGTCTGTCCAGCTTTCAACTCTGTCCATGCAGAAATCTGCATTATTTTATCCCCTATGAACTGCTACCAGAATCTGAAGTTAACAAAGCATTATTTACAGGATTTGAACAAATTGTGAGACTACCCGAAAAGATAAGAAGTGACTTGAAACTACAGCACTGTTATGGAACAACATTATTCCTTCTCTCAAATACACAGCTGTTTTATTTATCTGTGGCAATTACCTGGAAAAAAGGAATGCCACCATTTGTGTGGCAGTATACATTTGTCTCCATTAGGTATTTGTCATTAGCAAGGCTTTCACTGGGTTCTTGCAACTCTCCTTCCTCTTCCAACAGGCCCTAAAACAGAAGTTTTTCAGAAATATGTATTTAATGTCTGAATTTCCTCAATGAATGTATTCAGCATAATCAGCTCTAATAAAAGACATGGAACTTCCATTTTTGAAAAACAGGAATGAAACCTAAGTTTTTTATATCACTGCTTATTTTTTAAGAGATTGTTTCTGTCAAAAGCTCAGCACACTTGAGTCCAAGTGCATTATAAAACACAAAGGCTACAACAGCCCTGGGGTTCCAGTCAACTCTCCACAAAGGCATAGAAAAAACTGCAAAGATGTGAAATCTTCATTCAAGAGCCTCATTTACCATTTACATACATACCTGACCTGCATTATCCTCCACTTCCTTTACCACACTGCTTAGCATAGCATCAAGATTTTGTTGCTTTTGCCTTAATTGCTCCAGAAGTAGTTCCCGGGGCTGTGTTCTCAGAAGTGTGACTGGATAGAAATAGTCTTTCCTCTGTGGAGTTGTCCCTTTAATGAAGATTATACACTTTTCACTGTTTGCTTTAATTTCAAATCTTCAATTTTACATCAACTCATTACAGAAATCATGCTTTGCTCAGTCACCATTATTTGCATACAGCTTAAAAAAGGTGTAAGGCTGCCAGTTATATTATGACCCCATTAACCTTCACTTATGAATCCTGGAACTCAAATTGTTTCCTGTGAGACCATTCTGTCCCTAAACTGTTTAAATACCTGTTGGAACATCCACTTTGAGATCCTCTTGCAGGAAGCCATTAACCTGAGTGAGTCCATGCTGTACTTCTTCCTTAAGTGCCAGCTTCTGCTCCTCAAGTATCTCCTGATCCACCTTTATTATCTGATCCAGAAGGGCATTTAGCACCTTCCCCTGACCAGCCTTTTGTCTGCCAATGTGGTCAGTGATTTCAGCTACTGCTTTATCACAGTTTTCTTCATTTTTCTGAAAACGAAACAAAAAACAACCCAACCAAAAACACCAAGTTAACAGGAAAGGTAAGACTATGGCCTCTTTTCTAAGATGTGGTGCATGACTAGTAACATGACCTGAAACGAAACAACTGAGACCTCAAATTGAGAAGTTTCAGTGCCAGTTTTACGCTCTCATTTTGAGAGCTATCTTCAGAAGAGAGTCAGTTTCTTAGAAAGTATGATCATTTTAGAAAGCTAGTCACAAGAATAAAGATGATGCCATCTGGCTCAGACCAGACTCCTCATGCTTCTATGCACAAACCCTGCACAGAATGAGGATATTCAACTGAACACAAACATACTACAAGCACTAGAACCTTTATGCATTTGCAGGGGAAAAGGAAAATGTGTTTTCAGCCATTCCCATTGAAATGAAACTTCTGAAGTGTTCAGCAGGTACAAAGAAGTCTTGAGATCACAAATGCTTTTAGTTTAGAGTTGGACTTGATCCTTGGAGATCCCTTCCAACTATGTGAAGGAAGTTTCTAGTTGAGTTTTTTTCCTTCTGAAAGTTCACAAAATATTGGTTTTGCCTATTACAACAATAAAACAAGCATGTGATGTGAAATTTGTGATGGAAATTTAAAAAAACCCCAAAACGCAAGAAACTCTTAGGTAAGAGGCCAGAACGTGTATATACTTCAAAAGAATGCTTTCTCCCATATTGATTCAATCTGACCAATAAAGTAATTTGCAACCTCCAGGAAATAGCCTGCATTTGCTCACTGTGCATCTCCCAAAGACTCTACTGTAAAGCTTTAGAATTAGAGATAAACACTACCAAGATGATATAAAACGCTCAGATTACAAGTTAGCTGTATGACATTAGTCATGACACCATTTTTTGAGGTTATGGGCACCACTTGAAGTTCAAAGTCTTCCTCTTAATTTAGGGTTTTGTTTTCCTCTAATTACATCTTCTTAAACTCAATAACATGACTCTGTTATCAAAAAACCCATAGTTTTGTTTTGACTATAACAGGGAACTTTTTTCTCCCCTCTACAAATTCTGCAATAAAGTTTGTCTCAGGATGTTGCATTAGACTACAAATGACTATAGGTACCTTCTGTAAATACTGAAATTGCTCTTTCTCATCCTTGAAAGACAATAGCTGCTGATTAGTGAAGTTGATCATCTGAACAGTTGCAAATTCACCCCATGCATTGGTATCCTGAGACACATTTTTGAGATTGCTGAGAAGATGTTGACAGTGGTCATTGGATTCTTCCAGCATTGTCTTGTTTTCAGTATTTATGCTCCTGAGCTCTTGAGAGAAATTATCCAGAGATGCAGCAAACTTGCTGTGATTGGAATTTGTACTGGTGACTAGGTCTGTAGTTTTCCTGCAACAACATATTTGTAAGAGTTCAGAGATTTTGAAAGGTAGATTTTAACACAGTATACTTTTAGAAATATGAGACCAAAGCCAGTAAAGTAGCACAGTTCTATCAAACCAGTTAATTATAATATTGTTTTCTACTTAGTAAGTTCATAGCACTTGCAGCAGATTTGCTAAAAAAAAAAAACACCCCAAACCCACAACAAACCAAAAAAACCCCACCAACCAAAAAATCCAAAAGAGAACCAAGGGACCCTAACCAGAAACTAAAAACAACTTCGGCAAGACCTTAGTTATTTAGTCTGCAATTGAATAAAACATTGCAATAGATACATTATTATGTTTCAAGCTAAACCTTTATAATATGGTGTTCTGAAGTCCAGACACTGAGGGACACTCCTCAGCATATTGCTCCAAAACTATACTTTCTTATGGCAACATACTCAGGAGACAAGTTCAAGGTCAAGCCTTTTAGAACTACTGCTTACTCTGGGAAAAGGCCAATTATGATCTACCCTCTGTGGCAGAATCCAGCTCTAACACACAGGCCATGCCCAGCAGGCTTTATAAGCACATAAATATGAAGAGCATCCAATTTTGAAGTTCTCTTCATATATAGTTTATCTTGAGTAACTGTACAGCAAAAAGAATCCACTCCTTACAGGTGAACACTTTCTTGCATAGCAGTGATGGTAGTCTTCAGGCTTCCATTTTTTGTGAGTACATCAGTTAAGTTCTTCTGAGTCTCCTGAGCAAACAGGTCAAGTTGGCTTTGCAGTAAAGACATCCACTTGGCTGCGCTCTATCAAGAAAATTATCACAAGTTTCACTGTTATTCTGCACTTTTTAACAGTCTTAAAGGGTACTTGAATGCCTGAATTAAAAATGCAGAGTTTTGCAATTCTAAAGCAAATTTTGTGTAGTGAAGATACAGACACTTAACTTTTGGAGACGTGTAAATGCACATATACTGGATATACTCACAGCAAGGGGAAATTTTTGCTACATTCCTACATAAACTACTTAAATCAGCCTAACAAAAGCTGAATAGAATTAGAATCAAGTTACTTTCCTCCTAACACTTTTTCTGAAGCAAGTATAATGGTTTACTACCACATAAGAGTTTAAATCAAAGTAAACAGTCACACTTAGTGCTAGGATGTTTTCTTACTCCAAGGGTACCTTTTTATGTGTCAACCTTGTCATTTCCACTTCTTCTTTTAAACTGTCACAATTTTGCTGGAGCTGAGCAAAGCCACCAGCTGTTTCTTCCTGTATTTTTTTCAGAGTGAGAAAAAGATCTCCAAAGAAGGTATCCAATTCCTTTTTATGGCCCTCCATCTTAAAAAAAAGTTTTACTTACAGTTAGATTTTTATATCTTTATTTAAGAAACTGATATTTTTCTTTAGCATAACTGACATAGAAACAAACTCTACACCAAACAAATTGTCAAAAGGCATTAATAAAGATGGTGCATGAAAGGCAGAAAGTCACACTTGGAACAATCTGAAGATTGAGACTGGAACTTAGGGTGGAGGCTATTCCAAACACAAAACTTGACATGCAAGGTAAACAAAATAGAAAAGTAGACAAGGATCAGCAAGAGCTCATAAGCCACGGACTATCTGCTGTCTGAGTCTGAAAACCAAGAAAAAAGCTTCCAGACAAGGGCAGTTGATTTTCTCATGTGCTGTAATTGACAGGAGTGGAAGACATTTCAGTAAGACAAATGGGTCACCAGAAATAAAGACTTATTTTTGACAAAATGGAAAAAAACCCCCAAAGAAATGAAAGAGGCTGCAGTACTACACAAGTATGAGGAGATAAAATAGAATTATAATTTGAAGCAAAGGACTTCAGTAAGTGCAGTGTTTTTTGCACTTATGGTTGTTAACAAGATAAAGCATCACATTTCCCAGGAATCAAAGAGGCTATAGAGAAAGTTTGGTACAAAACCAGAAAAACTTTGAAGTAGTAAGACTTGCCTAAGTTGACTTTTTTTCCCCCCTCAGATTTCTAAAATCCAGAGGGAGAGTATATTAAATGTATCAGCAAACCTTTATTACATAAAGATTTAAGCATCCATGTTTTGCCATTCTACTGTGGCACTTAGGCAAGCAGTTGTGTCAATATAGAGAACAAGCAAATTTACCACACTCAAGAGAGGAAAAAACTCTGAAAGAAAGTTAGAAGATAGAACTCATAGGACAAGATAAGGGTGAAAAAGCCAGACAAGAAGTGGAAACACTGACGTATTGGAGAAAACCAAATAACATTATCTGTAAATTAAATAAAATAGAAGAGCACAAGGCAAAGAGGCATATTATATGCATTACCTGATCAGCCACAGCAGAATATTTCTTGATGTTACTCTGGAACTGACAGTTTAACCCCAAGACAAATTCTACCATTGGTGTCAAGCTATTTACTGCTTTTCCTAATCCAGTTTCATGCTCCTCCTAGGAAAAGAAAAAAACTAAATTAAACCAGAACATGGCTGCTCCTTCATCTACATTTGTAAGACGCTACTGTGTACATATATGTGTGCTCTATTATGACAGTATACCCTATATAGTACATTACAGCTTGTGGGATAGACATGGGGAGGGACAATCATGGTCAGGTGGTGAAACAGATCCAGGTAAAGAGCATCAGAAAAAAATCTATACGTTTACAGAAACCCTTGTGATCAAAACCAGTTTCAAATATTTAAGTAAGAGTATGCAAATGTACTAACAATTAATCTCAGCAGCTCCGCTTTACAATCAAGTGATAGATTCTCATGCTGTGCTATTTTTTCAGACATCTGTGAAACTTTAGTAGACACCAATTCTTTAAGAGAGGCAAAAGATGCTGATACAATTGATGTAAGAATATCTGCTGTAGAAGAACTGGTAGACAGGAGGTCACCTACAAAAGAAATTCAGAGTTATAAATTTTCTTAAAGTTCCCCTGTAAGATAAGAACTCTTTATTACTTATCACCTTATTGCCCCTCATAGGAAGGTTGTAGATAATTCCAAACACATTATTATTGGTGCAACTGTAATCATTATGTCCCTTAAATAAAGCCACTTCTTTCCTAAAGCAGATACATTTTAGGAAGTGGTCTTTGAGATTACTACAGGATGACTACTAATACATGTAATTACACTTACCTATAAAATTTGTGTAAGATGTCAACATCTGTTGCTGCTTCAAACTGTTTTCAGTAATTGAATCCTGTATTTTGCTGAACAAAGCATTCATTTGTCCTGCAAACGTATTTTGGATGACAGCATTGTGCTGATCAACAGCCTTCTTACGGTCCAGTTTCGCATGGAGCCCAGATACGTCTCTTGTAGTTTCTTCAACTGTACTTAGTAACTATAATTTTTAAAGTTATTTTAGTAACTCTTTAAACAAGAAGTCAAGCACATAATATATAATGAAAAGCAACAACAGCTCTGAGTTAAAAAAGTTCTCTCTAGAAAGAAAGGTATTTTCCTTTCCATCATCAAATTACAATTGTTCTGGACCACAGTATGTCATTTATGCTTTTAGAACATGGGGAAAAAGTTACCTACTAGAGACCATTTGTTCTGGCTTCAAAATCAAAGCACTAGTAAATTACTCCCTCAGTATTTAAGGAACAAAGGTATCATTTATCCCAGAATAGTAACTGAAAAATACCTGTTCTTTAACTTTTTTCTGAACAATCTGACAGTAAATATATTCTTTAATATAGTACTCAAGCAAGAGGTTTCTAGTACTAGTCCTGTGATAAATAATTTAGAATTCATATAAATAGTGGAATCCTGATTTGTAGTGAGCATAATTAATTTCTGTACCTATTTGTCTCAAGAACTCCATAACCCACACATAAAACTCAGGCATTCCCTCCTAATCTTACAGGAATCCAAGCAGAAAGAAACTGTCATGGTGTCTGAAGATACAAGTCTCATCACTTTGCAGTTTAAATAGCAGGACACTCTCTCTCCCTACCTCAAGTCTGTTTTGATAATTATGACTAATCTACAAACACATCAAAGCCATACCATAAAACACAGAGCATTATTCAAAGCTTTTTACTATTTTTCTACTCCAGTTCATAAAATGGTTTGGGTTGGAAAGCAGGTTAAAGACTATTTAGTTCCAAGCCTCCTACCATGGGCAGGGATACATTCCACTAGACCAGGTCCTTCGGGTATGTAGAATTTAATGTTTTGCAGGACCGGTCATAAGATTTGGAAAGAAAACTACTTATTCTGCAAAAAAACCTCATGATAATAGATACTGCAAAGCACTGGAATTCCCATGACAAACTGGCATGAGGTAAAGTCAGTTCCAGACCAACCAGAGTGTTTAGCAGTCAACAGTCAGTACTATCACAGAGAAGGTCCTGCAATCTAATCTGAGTTTTCCATCCTAAATTCAGGTCTTGTCTCACTCACATCATGCTTTAGCAACAACTGGTCTCCTTGAACAGCCCATGAAACTCCCAAACCTAGGAAGCTGTTTAACAGTAGGTACAAGAACAGTGATAACCTTGGTAGCTGTGCCATGAAGTCTTTGTTCAGTATATTCCAAAACTGAAACTACATATTCTTCTTCAGCCAGTTGAACCTTGGTTTCTTGTAGATCTTTTTGTGTTTCTTCCAGTTCTTTCTCCTTGATTTGCAAATCTGTTTTACACTGTTCAAGTTCATTTTTACTGACTCTGAATAGTTCAGTGACCTAAATAGACATCAAAAAAGCAACACCACATTTTATAAATTTGACAGTCTCATTTCACATCTCTCAAATTACGTGACAATGACAGAAGGCAAATTGCCATCTAGTAATTTCAGCTGTAGGACTCAGGTCTTAAACCTCAACTACAGGTTTGTATAGTCTTTCTAATCACTGAAAATACCAAGCCAAAACCATTCTCACTGCAATAATCACTCGCTTCTCTTCTCAAAATACAAGAGCAAACTACTGTTATAGCACAAGGAAGAGAATCCCACTGAACAAACATAACCAG
This sequence comes from Pycnonotus jocosus, assembly GCA_013400435.1. NCBI lineage: Eukaryota > Metazoa > Chordata > Aves > Passeriformes > Pycnonotidae > Pycnonotus > Pycnonotus jocosus. The sequence continues at coordinate 86,575 of VWYP01024738.1, forward strand.
ATAGACTGAAAAGAGTCAGTAAAGCAGATTACACAGAGGAGTTACATATACCAGCAAATTCATATCTACATTTCTCTTAAACAAGGAGCTCCAATTTTCATACAATTTGTTAAAAGGAAGCTCAAGACATCTCTCCCCTCATTCTTTGCTCCTACGCAGGTACCTGTCAACTGAGGCAATACCATTTCACAAGCAGATTTTTTGCTGAAAATTGAGCAAAGGAGATTATAGTAGTAGACAATGAAAACATCTTCACAAATAAGTATTGCAACCTGCAATTTCATATACATTATTTCAAATTCCTAAACATCAAGGACTAGGAAGCTTCCATTCTTGACTAACTGGGGAACTTTAAGACCAACAGAAACAAAAAAAGAATCTTCTGACTGTTCTTTCCTCAAACTTTTTTCCTCCTTTTGAAAGGAGGAATTAATTTCTTCCAATTTTTAGGAGATTTAACCCACAGTTGAAAAACATCGCTTACCCTTTTCACTTCTTCCTCCATGGCACTGATTTTGTCAATATACTCTGTAATTTGTTCTTCCTGAACCGTCAGCTTTCCGTTAAGGGCTCTCAAGTAAGGATTAAAATAAACAAAAAAATTAGTCAAGTAAGAGGCAGTTTTAAGATTTTACACTGCATTTTCAGTAAGTTTGAAAAATATGTATTGCTAAATTCTTTATGAATAGCAGGTAATTTTCACTTAAGTCAGAAAAGATTTAAGACAATTTTCCATTGTAAACTTTCTGTGCAACTAGCCCTATTAAAAGTGAAGTTCAGTATATCAAGTTTACTTTCCTGTATCAGCTTGCACTGGGAAAAAAAAAAAAGGCTGCATGTGTAAATCTGCATGTTGGGTAATGCTTATGGTAAGTTCCACACATACATAAATTCCTCAGTGCAAGTCTATTAAGTTTTATCTGTATAATAATTAAGTTTGAAAGAACAAGTTGACCAAACATTTGTGTCTCCTAAGTATCTTCAACTTCCTGGATTAAAAACAGATCTGAAAGTATTTCTGTATAAGGATAGGTACCAGTATCTGAGATTTGTTGTTAGTTATTTTATAGAAATTTTGCAGACATACTCATAATTTTCAACAGAAATATAGATTCCATTTTTCTCTCGAGCAGCAGCAAGGTCTCGCTTCAGACGCTCAATCTCTTCAGTGTATTCCTGCATAAAGAAATAATCACTGTAAATCTGAAAAATTCTATTTTGATTTCAATATTCAGCTTAACAGACACTTTACCAAGGCAGTGCTCTACAGAAGTTTTACAGAAGCACAAGAGCAAAGCACTTCACCTCTGTTCTAAGTTCAATATAGCACCATTTAAATTCATATCATTGGATATATATTGGCTATACATAGAGCATTGAAATTTCCATTTGAAAGTCATACTTGGCTGCATTTAGCAGCTTACAATAGCAATAACAGCTTCCTTAGGGGCAGAGCTACTTTACTCTGTCTTTTCACTTGTACATGCTGACCAGTTCCCTTGAATTCAGCAACCTTCTAGGGAAAGTGCAAAATTGCAAACGTAATACCCACAGTCACAGCCAGTAGCAACAGCCCTCTGTTTAACTTTAGTCTTACCAACAGTTCCAATATTTGCAGGGACCACTACTATATCAGTGCAGCTCTAGATTCAAAGCACCAGTTCAGTAATTAAAATCACTTCAAAAAAGCACTGATACTAGTTACAACTTCTCCCATACTCATAACTCCTGCACAGCAAAGACTACATTGACAAAAAGTCATGCCTAACCTGTAACTTAATTTTTTAAGCTATCTATCTGGTTACCTTAATAAGAGCTTTTTTTGTTAGCTTCTGGTTAACTTCAGGCTTGTTCATGATGTTCTTTGCTCTATGGGCATATTCCAGTGTACTCAATGTTTCCTGTGAAAAACAGATTAACGCTAGGTCAAGCTGAGGAATTAACTCATATTTAATGATAATTAGCAAAATACATTATTTATTTTAGGAATAGGTTTTCAGACTTTAAATTTACCTCAAGATTTACAGATGCAGGTGAAATTGTGGCAATTATTGATGTTTTTGTCCGTCCTCCAAGAGAATCTTGAAGGATTCTTGTGAGTTTAGATTCCCTGTATGGAATATGAGGGGCTCTTTCCACTAGAGCAGTAATAACTCTTCCTAGTGTCAGCAGAGATTGGTTGATATTTCCAGCTTCACGAGCTCTTTTGTCAACAGCCCCAGACCGACCAATGTTTTCACTTCCTGCAAGATCAACCTGAAAGGCAGGTAAAGCTTATGTATCAATCACCCTGAAAAATGCTAGTCTCAAAGTCTTGCAGAACACATAAAAAGATATTACCAGTTTTTCAGGAGACACTGGGGTGACAAACAGGACTGATATTTTTCAGAGTGATAAACATACTTCATATAATTTTATGAAAACAGTAATTTTTCCTCTTATCAGGAAAAAACTCTAATAAATTCTAGTACATGGCTAAAAATTCTATCAATGACACTTAGTTAAAATACTTACCAAGTTTAGCTTTCCAATTTTAACAAGTTCTTCTCCATCTACTGTTGTTTCTTTCATATGGATGGTAATTGAAAACACAGAGTGGGAACGGCTGCAAAAGAAACCAGTTTCAGATGTTCCATTAAAGCCAAATATCTAGTTGTTATATGACTGCTGCAAGTTCTGTGCTCTTTATAGAGAATACATTTAGTCCATGAACTACAAATTACATTTTCAATACACAAAGTTATTCTGCTAAGTATAATTTTGTCTGTGTACATATGAATATGGTATTTAAAACCAGTGATGAAGCAACTGGTTAACATTTGACTCATCCAATCCTATAAATTTTCCATTATTTCAAGGAAAAGCAAGGGAAATGCCTTGGTTTTGCTTACATTTGTGTATTCTCAACTCACAAGCATCTCATGAAAACTGACTTGCAGATTTTTTTTTTCAGTTCTTATGTTAAGAACAGTTTCATGGAATGTGAGATTAAGCAACATAACTTTCCTTATGCAGGCTAATAAAATTCAGCAACTAGCTGAATCCAATATTAAAAATTTAGAAGTCCAATTAATTAATTAAGACCACAGAATCATGGAGTGGTTTAATCTAGCTCCAACTCCCCTACCATGGGCAAGGACACTTTCCACTAGACCAGGCTGCTCAAAGCCCCATCCAACATGGCCTTGGATACTTCTAGGGATGGAACATTCACAATTTCTCTGTGCAACATGTTCCAGTGTTTCACCACTCATGGTAAAGATGATTTTAGGTTGAGTTTACTCCTTTAGTAAGTTTTTACTACAGGAAGGTGACATATCTAGAAAGCCATAGATGTCAAAATACACCAATTTGACTGTACATAAAATAACACCTACGGCACAAATTCTCAGAATTCCCTGGAATCTCAGACAAAATGAGTTTTGTGTTTGAATTAGTGGTAGAAAATACCCCTTTCCTTCCCCCAGTAAACAGACATGCTCAGCATATCTTGAAATTAAAATACAATACTGGCAGGGTATATTCCTTACTATTGCAACACTGGATCACTACTTGTCCACAGTGATACAAATATCACATCTGCAGCTGGAGAATATAAAGGCAGTAATAAAAAGAATGCTGTTTCTGACCCAGGTGCCTCTAGTACATTCTATGACCTGCAACCACATGAAACAACCTTGATTGCCATATAATCTTATCCGCAACTTCTACAACCTAGTTTGCAAATTTTACAGAAGCTGGATTTTGAAACAAGAGTCTTGTGTTGATCTATAAAAAGCAGATTTTAGCAGTATTCTGAAACTCCAAATTTCACTAACAAATCCTAATGTATCATTTTCTACTGCTGTGTGGAGAGGAAAGGATACCCAACTCTTACACCAAGTTTATTTAGTAAATTGGACTGGCCAAAACAAAATACCCAATCACCTGAAACAGCTAGAATAAAGACAACCCAGCCCCTCTGACACAGGTATATCAACTAAACATCTTCCAAAACTGAAAGGAACCTTCTTTTTGAAAGTGTACAGTATCTACTGCAAGGAGTATTTATCTCATGCTAGCACATGCAATGTATTTCACTTATGTATCTGTCAAATTTAGGTCTTCTGTTTTCATAGGCATAGAAAACTTGGAGAAAGTTAACTTCGTAACTGTGAGTCATACTTAAACTTCAATATTCTAGATGTCTAATTAAGAACATTATGATGCTTTTATGTCAGCTAGAGTTATGTGGAATCCCAGGGCTACTGTTCCAAATAGACACTGCATATTTACAAAGGATATATTAATTACAAAGCAGGCAAACTGTAAACAAGAGGAGAAGCTTAGGTTAAAAACAACACAGGGGGAAATAGCTTGTCCCTTTTTCACTTGAGAAGCATTCAGATTTTATGATGCTTTGTACTGGTTTTTTGGGGTGGAGTTAGTTTTCTTCACAGTGGCTGGTTTGGGGCTGTGTTTTGGATTTGTGCTGCACACAGAGCTGATAATATACAGATGATATCAGGGCTTTGCATGATCTGACACTGGCAAGGAGGTTCAGACTGCATGGGAAGTTGGGAGGAGACACAGCCAGGACAAGTGACCCCAAACTACCAAGGGGCTCAATATATAAAGTGGGAGGGAAGAGGGAGGAAAAGGGGAGGGGACATTTGGAGTGATAGCATTTGTCTTCCCAAGTCACTGTTACAGATGATGGGGCCCTGCTCCCATGGAGATGGATTAACCACGAAATTAATGAATTAGTTTCTTGCTTAGCTTGTGTGCACAGCTTTTGCTGTCCCTATTAAACTGTCTTTGTCTCAACCCATCAGTTTTCCAGCTTTTACACTTCCAATTCTCTTCCCAAATCCTGCAGGTGGGGGAGTAAGTGGCTGGAGAGGCTTGGCTGATGGCTGGGGTTAAACCATGATGCCCCTTCATACATGTATTGCAATCATCTCACAGCACATGATAAGGAAGAAATTGTAACTCTGGCTTTCTAACCCATGTTTGACAATCTGCACTGTGAAAGAATCTCAAGATGATGTCATGTCTGCACTAGCTTATTTCTTCAGTATGATTTTATTTAAGAAAGAACAAAACAAGGTTTCTGAAATGGGGAAGACTTGTACCTGGAATATGCGTTCATGTAAGTAGCTGCAGTAGTTCTTTTGGCTGCACCTCTTTCCAGGATTTGGTAAACTTGATTTTTGTTGTGTACAGCTACTTCTTCCAAGCCTTTAATAATTACACCCCTCTGTCAGAAAGTAATACATGCTCATTATACATCTCTCAACAATCCTGAAAGCCTCAAGATAACAAATTTTGTAGCACTAACCTTGTTTCGAGGATCATCAAACATCTGCAGTCTTTCTCCAACATCAGGAGTAGGATTCAGAAGATCAAAAAGCTCCTCATTATAGATTTCCAAAAGAGAGACTTTCACTGAAAATTCGGTACCATTCTCTGTGAGTTTTTCAAATATTTGATGCAATGTACGGGGTATGATACCCGCTAGTGGATCCTATAAATTAAAAAGAAATAAATGTACTGAAAGAGATTTGGAGCTAGGGGGCAGAGTTTCAACTAAACAGTCTGACTAGATATAAACAAGAATAAAGATGACCTTCCACATGAAAATTGCCAAGAGTTAAATGCAATACATTAAAGATGTAAAGTTGTCCTTTTCATATAAATGAGTGAGATTATTTGTTAATCATTTAAGGAAAGTCAGCTTCAGAATTTGAAAGGCACCAACTCTTGATTTTCTTTAGCCTCCTGCAGTTTCTAATTTGGAGCTAAAGTACAAACAAGAGAAGTCTCAGGAGTGAATATATACCTCTTCCCAAGTATATTCTTCATTGGGTGATCGCTCCCCTTCCATTGTGAAGGTCTTACCAGTACCAGTTTGGCCATAACTGTGAGAACAAAAATAAAAATGTAAACAAAAAACTAAAATACAAATAGAATTTCCTATTAATTATTGGCTTACTTACGCAAACACTGTACAGTTGTAACCCATAATAACTTCATCCAAAATGGGACACACAACACTCCGGTACACATCAATCTGCTTTGCCTGAGCTCCAAAAACCTATTGACACAAAGGCAACACATCCCATTTATCCATGCAATAATGTGTAATATCACACTAAGTACACAGCTTGTTTCTACAAGTCCCCAGCTTGACAAGCAGTTACCAACCATATCAAATGTGTAAGTCTTTCTTGATGACTTATCTGTCACCCCTCCGGTGCGGACACTGACTTCCTTCCTGGCTTGATCACAGTCTACGACAGCGTAGGAGCTCGCTTTAAGCTCTGAGGCATTGAAAGGCCTAAAAGGACACAAGTCAGGAATGTCAGATTGAAATCATTGCTGACAAGAACAAACAGATGAAGCAGTAACACCTCTCAGTTTAAGGATCTAGAATAATATAACTGGCCAAAAACAACAAAGTTTTAAACTTTAGCTCTTTAATAATTGTTTAAAAAAAAACCCCATAATTTGGCAGTTTACAGACCCCATTTCTCCTTTCATCCACTGTGAGACAACTCAGGCATCTATAGCTTACTGTTTGTTGCATACACATTTTTAACAAGTCTATAACCACTTTCAAGATCATACAGACATGCACACAGCTAACAGGCATCAAAACATGTTCAATTGCAGGGGTAGAAGATAAAACATATCAAACAAGTCTCTAAATAAGAGCCTTCAAAAAGAAAAGAAAGCACTTATACATGCAAGTAGATGCAACAGTGAATCAAATGCTGATGATGCAACACTCTAAAACACCAAAAATACCAACAGACCCTACTAATTGCAGGACGGTAAGCAGCAATACCAGAGCCTTTATAATACTGATGCATCTGAATAGTATTTAATAAGACAGGCAAAACATCAGATCTGGGGGGCAGAAGTCCACAGTAAAGTCAGTCATAGGAAAAAGGTTTAATACAGGGAAAATAAAAAATTTTAACTTTATGGTGAGCATCTTGTTTCACCACTGAGTGAATTCAGATTTGGAGCACACCTTTTTCCTTAAAAGGACATTTGCCACTATTTCTTCTGAAATGCATTAAAAAGCATGAAATTCTATTTTATTTTTCATTTAGTAGTGCTACTGCACTGAATGTCTGTGCTAGCTACACAGTTGACCTGAGCAGTCAGCTTGAAAATATAACTTCTACAGTCTTGTATTCTTTAAAATACCTTGACACTTCAGATGCTCTTTAAAGATCACTAAACTCTTGTTCACAGGAGCAAGTTACAGCTTCAGTTTCACGACTTTTAAAGGAACAGAACAACCACCATATTCTGCTGCGTAATCATGTAACACTGAACCAATCCATGGTAGGAGGTGCAAGAGCCCACAGCTGTGGGCTGATATTACAGGAACAATTTAGCTGGGCTGAAGCAGAAGTACAGATCAGATCATCACCATCACCACTACACAAGCAGCTCCCTGGTGTGCCATAGAGACATTTCATCTCAGGTTCATCCCCTTACGTATGAAGCACATTATGCATATTAATAAGGCTAATGCATGCATTTTGAATTTCAAAATTAATGTTTTACCAAAACCCAGTAAATGGGTTACTTGAAAAGATTTTTTATATGCTCAGACCAATCAGGTTTTGGGAACAAATTAGGACACCAGAGAACACAATTGCATCTACCTTCATACCTGTAAGAAAGGGAGAATTTGACTTGACACAGAAGAAAAAAGAAAAGTGGAAGAAACATATACTAGTTCAAATAAACTGAAGCTATCAAAAAAACAAAACAAAACAAAAAACTCTACAAAGGGCAAAAGCATGGGTGGGCAAGGAAGTTTTAAGAGGTAAGAAACTAACCCTTGACATAGCAATTAGTCTGTGAGCTACAACAAAAGTAGAACACAAAGTGGAACACTACCATGGACAGTCCTAATGCCACTTTCAAAGTGAGCATCATATTTAGTTAAAATACTAATACTTGATAAAGCTGTACCAGAACACTTAAGAGATATAAAAAGCAAACAGCTGTTCTTGACGGTATGTCAAATTGAATTGCCTCAATAAGCTTATTCTTTTGCAATAGCCTTAACTCACATCAACACTTCTGCTGATCTCACATTTGTTTCAGAAGCTTTATAGTTGCATTGCAAAGATAAGGCTAAATTGATTTTAACTTCTATATTCATTGTATATCTGTAAAAGCAGAACTCGTAAGCCTGAGAATATGACTGCAAAAGGCATTAAAAACATAATATGTAAACTAATATTTGCAAGTCTGGCTCAAAACCCTCTCAATGTCTAAAGATATTTCAAACACTATACATAATGCATTACCAGTATTACAGCTTTAACATACAATGCTTTAAGATTATTTAAATAAGCAATTCTTTAAAGCCACCTCAGAATTACAAAGAGAACCTAATTTTATGGTACATGAAATTTATCACGTAATATGAAATTTATCATGTAACTTTTTTTCATACCAAAAAGCAGATTCATCTCATCAACCAAGACACTTGGTCATTTTTACTTCAGCAGTAGACCCCCATCCCATTACTTGGCCCCTGGATCAAGTCTGCCAATGAAGTTACGTGACAGATACACAACAGCAGACATAGCAACAGTTTTAGCGGTTAAAGCTCAGCGACTTCCCACAGGAGCTCACAGAAGAGTAAAATTCAGCCTGGGCTTTTGTGTGTCTCGAATATCATACTAATTCTACGTAGATCTCCTTGAGCTTCCTACACAGCTTCATAGTGGGTGTGTGCTGAATCAAGTTCGGAAACTGCAGCTTTTTGCCTTTCTAAGTTATAAGTAAACCGCTCCTAAGAGCCTTCCTTCTGCGGAAGCGCCGCTTCCCCGCAGGGCACACGGGGCCGCCTCAACCGCACACCGGCGCCCGAGACAGGCAGCTCGCAGCGCGGTGCCGAGGCCGCTCAGGGGTACGGGCGGCTCCCCCGCAGCGATCCCTGCGGGCAGACACAGCGCTCCCCCAGAACAGGTATCAGCAGCCAAACACAGCGGCCCGGCAGAGCCACAGCTGCACACTGCCTGTCCCACGGCAGCGGCCTCGGCCCGCCGGCCCCGCGGGCTGTCCGCAGCAATACAGAGAAAGGCTGGGCCCGGAGGCACCAACGGGGGACCTCCCCGGGGCCTGCCCACCCACCGGCCCCCAACACTCGCCCAGAGAAGGGTCACCACACGTACCTGCACCGCACCACCACTTGGATGTTCTTGCCCTTCTCCTCTTTCTTGGTGCCGCCGCCCTGGGAGCCGAAGGAAGCCATGGCGGGACGGGGACGGAGTCAAGACGGAAGAGCCGCTTTGGGGCCGCCAGCGCCGCTTTGAACCGCGCACCGCCCGGCCCGGCCAATCAGCGGCGGCCCCGGGGCACCACGGGACGGGATTTCAAATCCTGTGGGCGGTGCGCGCCGCGAGTGGCAGTGCTGTCCCGCCCGCCGCCAGCACCGGGGGTGGGTGCGTTACACCGGGCCGCGTTCCGCGAGCCCCGGTCCCGCCCATCCCGCCGAACCGTGACACCTACCTGCCGTCTGTACCGCCAGCACCGCGAGGGGACAGCAGGACAATGTCTGGCCTCCTCCGCGGCTGCCGCTGACACCCACGGCTCTGAGGGCAGACAGATTCCTCGCCTGCTATCACTTTTCAACAGTCACACCATCCATATAACCCTTTCTCACAGGTCAAGCCCTCTGGCCATCCGTTCTTCTGTCCCCTAGCCCTCCAGCTGGCCCCGGTTTCTTTAAACATCACGACAAATAAGCACATCTCGCCAATGCCTTGTGGAATTTAAACATTACTTGGCCTGTTTAAAGCAATGATCAGGTTTCTACTTACACAGTGGGGCACAGCGCTTACCATTCCCAACAGGGCACCTTCTGTCCCCTCGGCCGGTGGTGCCCCAGCGCAGGCTGCCAGGCAGACTCTACCCCCTGTGCAATTCTGGCCGCGCCTACAGAGCTCTGCTCTGGTCTCTGCCTTCCGCAAGCTTCAGCTCACCCAAGTGTCCAGCATGACTTGTCTATGTCAGTCTGAACTCCACACCTAACCTTCCACATGCTTACAGGTTGGTATTGCCTTTTAGTGGGAAGATCCTGTGCAAGAATGAAAATAAATAGTTACAGGCTCAGGACAAAGCACCACTAGTGCACCACATCCATCCTTTTACTTTGAAACTACATCATGTGAACAGCTTTACCATTTATGTCAGCCTGGCTTCCCTCTGAGCTCTTCCTCTGAGGCACTATTAAATGCTTTCCTAGGTGGAGATTTATGACAGGATAACAGGTGTTCTGGGTAGAGGGGAAGAAGCAAATGTTAGAGGAGATTCAACTCCTCCGATGTGCTTTTTTTGTTGAATTTGTACTGGCTCCTACAGATTGTCATCTACCTGTTACAGCCTACAGTGGTTTGCTCTTGTTCTAGGGACTTTGCAATTTCTGAAATTTAGATTGCCAATCTATAATTTTGCAGGTGTCCACACCCCTTCCCCACCCTAAAGTTAGTTGCTTTGAATCTTATTATACTTCTCTCCTCCAGGAGTTCTTAAAGTTAATAACAAATTAATCTTAACCCATATGGCTTGCAGTAATTTTCCTGACAGTGACATGAAGCAACATCCTATTACGCTCCCCTACATTTATCTGAAGAGTTAGAACAATGTCAGATCCAATCAATCTTACATTAGACACAAAGAACAAACAAGAAACACTAATAATCACAATAACACATTTCACTTCAGCTAAGTAAAGATTTAACCAAGCAGGAAAAGAAATATAATCCATGGCAAACATATTGAGACCACCTTTATTATTTGCCTTTTTGTATTCCGTCTATGCTAACAGCAAAAATCACTTGTACTGACAATTGTGTAGTAGCTACTGGTAGACTGAAAAGTCAAATGCAGGTATGCAAATAATCTAAATATTACCTTTTGCTTCATATAGATCACACAAAAGAAGGCAGCATCAGAACACAAAATTCTTCCAACTTCTGCTTGTTTGTTCTAGTATGAAAGTCATATTTTTTCTCAAAATACAACATTTCTCACAGACACAGAAGAAATCATTCAAACCTGCATTGAAACAGTAAGAATTTATTTGATTTAACTGAAAGCTAAATCTGGCTGAAAGCTAAAGCTACCTTTGCTACAGCTGTATCATGTGGAAAACATGTAATTCTGGTAATCAATTTAGCTTAAAAAATGCATACAATTTAATGGCTACAAGTCTATTTTACAAGGTCAGTTTATAGCATAGGTTGTACAATTTCTTAGAGTAGGTAGAGCTTAATGATACTAACACACTACGAACACAAACTGAGTAACAGGGAGCCAGCATTTCACAAGCAATAAAAATAAATGTGAGAAAAAAGAAACAAGAATACTTAGGCCACAGTCTTAACAGTCATTGGGAGAATGACCTTTAAGAAGACAGGTACTTCATCTGTGACAAATGTTTTATTTTGTTTAAAGAGAGACAAAAACACTAGAGAAACCTAAATTATATAATAATACACACAACAGCAAATGTAACAATTTCAGAAGAGGGTAATAATCCGCAATGAATCAAGAATTTTTAACTAAGGCTTGCAAACAAAAAGTTGTTGAATTACAATTATATCCACAGACAAAACAAACACTGTTTTCCTAGGGCCTGTATCACATGGCTTGGGGAATTGTAGGTATGGAGGCCTGAAAAGTAATAAAATTGTTTACACAGAACATGATTACTTACGAATGAAGAAAGGTTATATAAGATATAATAATGGAGAGATATAATTAATACAGATTATAAGGCTGGGTGAGACTTCTTCAAGGCTTAGTAACACCTGTTTTGATTGCCAAGATGCTACACAATGTATCAACTGTACTGAGCATGTGGAGAGTTTAATATTTAATACTATCAGTGACACAGTAAAAAATTGCTGATTAATTGCATATTCACATTAAAGAGGAAATCACCTGCACCTCAGATAAACATACAGCAAATTCTACTCTTTGAACAGCCTGACCAGTTGGCCAGTAATATTCTAAAGTCTGTTCTCCACATACAGTAAGTTAAACAACAAGGACATAGACACACAGAGTACTGGTATATTCTCAGCTGAGGACAGGGCTCTCTTTCAGTCAAGGTAAAAGGATAGCTATGTCACTGTTAAAAGAAAAAAGAAAATGCAATAAAATAACTACCTTCTTATTAAAAATTAGGGACTCAATGCATATAACAGGATTAAAACCAGAACTGATTTAAACTAACCAGGAAAATACACAGAATAAAGGCATTCTTTTTTTCAGGCATGTGTGCCAGATCACTGTCTGACACAGATGGTGGCATTTTTACATCTTTTAATTGTCACTGTAATAAAAAAATCAGTGGTAACATAGGAGGATCTATGTATTTGTGTGATTAGCCCACAGTTAAGCTAGTAATTTTCCACAGTTACTTATTTTCAGTTAAGATGTGCAGCTGGATGACACCTTTTAGGTAACAAGAAAAGAAACAATGAATGGGAAAATTGGAAACACACAGACTTGACAGCACTGACTGAAGTGGAAATGTCTCTTTCACCTCATTATCTTTTACCTTAATTATTTTATTAGATTTATTCATTCAGTATTTTATATTGAGAACAGCCAATAGAAAACTTTTTTTCATAAATGTCTTGTCATGAAATTGCCACTATTTATTTTGAATTGGAAATAACCATCATAAGTTATGCTTTTTTGTCAGCCTGAGGCCAGTTTGCTACTAAAGTCTATTATATACAATTTGAATTTAGTCCAGAATTTTATCCATATGGAAAAGACAAACTTCCATTAGAAGCCTAACAAGACTGTACCCAAGAGTTTCCCACTCACTGTCTCTCAGCTTTCATGCTGAGATAAAATACTGTTTTATTCTAAAATATTTTTAACCTACCTACTTTGAAGATCACTTTCCCTCACTGTACATTTATATCACATATCCTGAAGAGGGATCTCTACATTGCTACTTTGTAAATTTTTTTCATGGGAGTATTTGAATAATCTCCACAATTACTCTAAATTATACTTAGGCTCATTTGGTCTTTAGTCAACACCTATTTTTCTGCTAGGGCAGATGAAGAAGGCAGGACCAAAAGCATCAATTGTCTATGAGCAAATAAAGTTTCATGGGGAAGAAATCTTAGTTGCAGCACCAGACTGAGAAAGGAATTTCACTGAAAGTCCTCTTTACTTTTGCTGAGGATGTCCTATTAAAAAGATCTTTAAAACAAGGAAAATATATCCAAAACAGTATATGACTGTAATTTTGGCTAGTATAAATGGATATGGAGAGAGGTCAGAGTATAAGAGCACAATCTGATTTGAACAAATACCAGTGTGTTCTGGTTTTGGTTGGAATAGAGTTAATTTCTTCTTCTCAGTGGCTGGCACAGTGCTGTGTTGTGGATTCAACATGAGAATAATGTTGGTAAGACACCCATGTCTTGGTTGTTGCCAAAAGTTGTGTTTATCCTGCATCAGGGACTTTCTTGTGTTTCATTCTCTGCCAGTGAGGGGGTGCAGGGCTAAAAAAGTCTGGGAGGGAGCACAGCCAGGACAGGTGACTTGAACTGGCCAAAGGGATATTCCACACCATAAAATGTCACTCCCAGAATATAAACTAGGGATTTATATTACCAGTTACCTAGAAGGGCCTGATGGGGCCTGGGGGCAGGGTCTGGCATTGGTTAGCAGGTGGTGAGCTTTTGTATTGTGTATCACTTATATTTTCATAATCATTGCTATCATTTATTATTATTATTATTATTAATTTTGTTTCAGTTACTAAACTGTTCTTGTTTCAACCGTCCAAGTTCTACTTTGATTCTCCCCCCCATTACATCGGGATGGGTGGAGGGGAGGAAATGGCTCCCTGATCCTCAGTTGCCGGCTGGGGTTAAACCAGGACAAACCAGTGACTTTGAATAGCCGCTATTATAAGCTTACAATGGATAAAATAGGTGTAAAGTACAGTAGGCGTGACCTCTATTGCATACCTCTGCTGCAATAGCTATGTCAGATGCATGAGGGAGTGTGATCTTTCATCACACCACTGAAACAGAAGTGCTTGTTTTAGATTTATGTTTTAGCAGATCACCAGAGTCTTGCTGGCACAGTGTACCTTCCTTCCCCAGGATTGCCCTAGTGTATTTATATTGCCTCAGGCAAGATTTATAGGAAAATACAGGATTTATTAGAGCAGCTAAATATAGATCAGGCCAGCATTAGCTAAATATACATTAGGCTAACAAACTCGCTGTTGGGACCCGAAAAAAGAGTAAATTGCTTGAAACCGTGTAATTCTATAGCATCCACCCCTACGTGATAACTGTATTAACACTAAAGGCAGAAGTATTTCTACTGCACTTTCAATTTAATAGAACGACTCCAATTCAGAACCTCTTAATCCCCCAGCTGCTCCTGAAAGAGAGGAGACAGATTGTGAAGGGGCACTAACCCAGCAGTTCTGTCAGACGCCATGGGATGAGCCTCTCTGACGCACTGGCAGTAGCAGCAGGGTGGAATTCAGATTTAACAGCTCACCATTTATCCTGTCCTCTTTCTGTCCAGCTTGGTCTTCACTTTTACATGCATTAGGAACTGGAAAAAACCCAGACTGCCTCAAACTGGAATCCCATGAGGACATTTTCACAGGAGTTAACACAGTGTGTTAAAATTAGGCACCCACACAGTTCTAAATCCAAACAGTTGATTGAGGTGAAAACTACCAAATGCCTTGCTCCAACCAGGATGAGTTAACTTGAGTTCCGTGTCTAAACTGAGGCCAGAAGTGTGGGTGTACTTGATACAGGCACAAATGTTTTAAACTGGCAGCTCAGGTAGGGGTAAGAGCATCTCTATAGCAGCACAGACCTCCCTGGAAACCAGCAGATGAATGTCTACTCAAAGTCCCTGACAGATTTTCTTGATTCCCTGTTGATTCTGCTGACCATATGAAGCAGTATGCTGCCACTTCTTAACAGCAATCTCAACCACAGCTGACTAAACTTTTAAGTTACTTCTGATACCTCTTCAATTCCATCTACAAGTACAGAAATAACCTTAGGTAACTTGTCTGGCCATGTCTTTCTACCTTTTTTTGACAGGAGGGTTCTGTGAATTTCCAGCTCTGAGCTACCCCATCTTTTATAACATGCAAGCAGTCGGGAAGCTAAAATCAGGCATTAAATGTAGCACATTGGTTTTGTCTCTTTTTCCCCCTTCATAACTCTAAAAGATAAGGCACAAAAAATAGATAAACACGAAAAAAGCATATTACTGGAACTTCAAACAGTAGGGTTTGTCTTTTTTTTGGGGGGGGGGGATGACTTGGTTGGTTTTTGTGGTTGTTTTTTTTTCTTTTGTTTAGGTTTTTTGTGTTTTGGTTTCTGTTATTGTTGGGTGTGGGGTTTGTTGTTGTTGGTTTTTTGGGTTTTTGTTGTTGTTGTTTTATTGTTGTTGGGGTTTTTTTAATTTGGGGGGTTGTTTTTTCCCAGAAAGGAATTAAAGCAACCAGCCACATTCACGACTTTCCCATAAGAAAATCCACCAAGGGAAAAAAAATATTGCCCATGAACCCCAAATCTACGATGTTTTTAACAGGAGTTCAACCTTATTAACATTTACACCTCGTAAACCCGTCCTGCGAGGCGAGTCCTGTGTCCGGCGCGGCGGGGCCGCAGAGCTCGGCGGCAGGTGAGCGGCGACGAGCGGGCTCCAAGGGGAGCGCCCGAAGGAGGGAGAGCTGCCGGAGAGTGACCTCTCCCCGGGAGACGGAAGATTTTGGCACCCGAAATCTCTGCCTCTCAGGACGCTACTGCACCCACTGTGTTCAAATTACGAGGAGTCTAATTACCTTTTGTCTTGGCAGAAGCCGCCAGGGACGCGGAGCGCGGCCACCAGGAAGCGGGCGGGCCGCGACACGGTCCCTCCGCGGGTGCAGCCCGGGGCCGCCCCGCCGCCCTTCGCGCCACAGCCCCGTCCGCCTCCGCCGG
>VWYP01024738.1:108520-122238 GCA_013400435.1 Pycnonotus jocosus
TTTTTTTTTTTTTTTTTCTTTCTTTCTTTCCCTTTGGTTAAAAGCAGTTCTATTGTCAAAAAGTGATTGATAGACTTTTAGGATTCTGCTGTGAAGGAATGGAATATAGTATTTTTATAAAGCAATTGCACTTATTTAAAAGCTGTACAGGAAAACAGTCATATGAAGGAATGTTTAGTATTGGGTATTACCGTTTACTCTTTAAGAAAACTTAATGGTATAAAAGTTCTCTCTAAAGTGAATTTTTTTTCTTCTCACTTTTGTATTGTAGTAACATACCAGCAGGAGGAACAGTACCTAAGCAGGAAGGTGTTGGTCTTGTCCTTTTGACGTATTTGCCTTCCAAGAGTATTGCGTAGTTGATGAGCCCTTGCTTTTATTCAAGTTGTCTCGTACTATGATTCACTTTGCAGCAAAGTAATCGTAGGTAATCATGCAAACCCGTTGGAAGTTAGAGAATGTTGTATTCACAATGCCCGCTGAAGTAACAGTGAAGGTGGAGATACAAATTTCAGTCCTTGGTTTGAAGGCTTAATTACTGATATCATCCTTTTGAAAACTAGGTTTTTCCTGTACTGGAATTTCACTACCAAGCTGGAAGTAGCTTATGAAGGAGGCCGAAGTAGGGAATCATAACAAAGTAAAGTGGAGGTGTACAGCTTCACAAGACATCAATTGAAATCTCATAAGGTTTCATAGCTGTGTAATTTGATGAATCACATTGGAAAGATGAGTCATCTGAACAAACAGTAAAGTTCTGTGGCTTAGTGATGTGGTGTAGAAATAACAAGGAGGTATCAGATAACAAGGAAATTGTATAACATTTAAAAAAACCGCACAACTCGAGTAGTTTATAGTATGTAATGTGTCTTCTGACAACAACTAATATCTTACTGAGATAGAATATTCTAGTGAAAACCAAGGTATAGGTGTTCACTAGTAGAGACGGAATCTAAGGAGATTAAGGGACGTCCTTGTTCTCCTGCATGCTTAGATTTGTCAATCCAACTTGTGTGCAAATCAGGAACAATTAGGAACAGTTTAGTTACTGGTTTTCATATATGAAAAGTATCTATTTTCACTTCAAAAATTTTACATGGTAGCTTAAGTTTGGTAGAGTATTTCTTAAAACTCTGCACTTTGTACATGGAGGCATCTTTTAATTGTTAGCATGGTTTGTATCAGTGCTGTTGATGCAGAGAAACAGAGATGTTGTGGTATTTAGAGTAATCTTCATATTTCAATGGAATCTGCATTTTTTCAGTGGAAGAAGGCCCATAGGTATTCCAAGCAGGATTAACCTGAGCACAAGGTAAACTAGTGGATAAATGAGCACTCTAAATGAGTGTACATATTTAAGTTTAAATTCACTATTTCAGCTACTGCTCAGTGATTACATTTGACTGCTCTTTTGTTTTTTAAAGTATTTCATAGTGAGAAAACAATGTTTTACTAGTTTATATGTTTTCTTCTAAAATGCATTGAACTGCACATTTTAGGAAGCTACCTCATATTGTTGATAAGCTTTTGCTTGGAGGCATTCAGATTCTGAATCAGCCACCCTTAGTTTCTTAGCATTTCAGAATTGTACATTTAAAGAAGGGTGTCTTGTAGTATCTGTTAAACTAATGATAGAAGTTTAAATGTGTGAGACAATCTATTCCTGTTTGTTGTGGCAGTTCTGCAGTCTTTGTATTTTTATGGCACTATTGCAAACAGTGTCAGCATTTCTTGCTTGAGTGTACAAATCCAGTGGTCTGTTAGTAAAATGTTATTGTTTTGACAATCAGAGTTACAACACTCATAATATAATCAACAATTCAGATACCTTAAATACTTCCTGAAGTTTGAAAGTATACTTGAGATAGTGGTATATGCTTAATTTTATTTAATTTTAATCATAATTGAATAATTGACATTTATTAAGTTTGGGTTATTTAAATTGCAGTGCATATGCTACTTGAAGCATTCAATTAAGTGATCTACATTTTTGTTGTGTTTCTTTTTTGTTTTAGCAGCAATATCTTTCAGGATCTGAATTTTAGGCAAGTTCAGTGAATTTTGCACATAATAGAACTTCTAACTCTTGGTGTTACCCTGTATTGTCTAACATAATATTAAAATATTAGCAAGGCTTAGGTGAAAATAGTAAGAAATTTCTTCTGTTTTCTTTAAGGTTTCAGAAGGAGGCAAGCAACAAAATGAACAATCCAGCTATTAAGAGAATAACAAATGAAATTATCAAATCTCCTGAGGATAAACGAGAATATCGTGGACTGGAATTGGCAAATGGCATTAAAGCTCTTCTCATTAGTGACCCCACCACAGATAAGTCCTCAGCAGCACTTGATGTCCACATAGGTATTCAATTCATGTTGTGTTCATTATGTCATTAATAAAAATGCTTCATGTTTTGCTATCTTGATGCAAATAAACTGACAGGAGTGGTATGCAGTTGGCAGCCTAGCCTTTTATTGTAATTTATAGTTTATTTAATTTTTTGACACATCAAGTTGAAAATTACTAGAGCTAAATGCTCTTACTGTACTCTGTGTTTACTCAAGTGTAGCTCAGTCAGTTGAAAGACTGCTTTTAACCATTAAATTTCATGTTATGAAAGATGTTTTGTAAGCAGAAAAGGGGCGGGTGGAAGTGCAATTATTTCAGACAGCTCCATCTGTCATGTCAGACTGTTTTTTCCATGTTAAGTTTTTGATGTGTAGAGGTGAGAAAATGCTGTAGTGCTAGAGAAGTTAGAGAGGCACTCCCTGACTTCAGTGGTGCTTATGTGTGCAAACAGAAATATGGGAAATAGGAGGGGAAGGCAATTACTTCGACTCTTTGGAATAATGGAAGCCTTTTCTTATATCTGAAGTATATCTTAATCTTGTGTAGTTTTTCAGTTGATTGGAAAGTACGATGCATGTGTGCATAACCTAAACACCTTCTTGCCATGTCTGTAGTTGACAGCTCCTGCTCTCCTATTTGTGTTAGGGCAGAAGTAATAGAGGGGCTTCAGAAACTTCTGGCCTTTTTTGTTACAGGGATGGCTGTCCCAGATCATTATCTAGTTCAAAGCATCCCGAATGTGGTTTTGTTTAGGTCCTGTGACAGTGATAAGCCAACTGCAGCATCCAGTTCCTGCACATGTGCTGGAGGAGATGTATCTGTTGCCTTCATCTCCACTCTCCCACTGCACACTGTGAGGCAGGACTGCCACTCTCAAACTTCTGCTTTTCTGTCTTCCATTCTTCCAAATCATTGTTGGCTTTTAATCTGTTTGCCTTCACACCTACTAGCTGGTAATCCATAGCTGCCTGTGTTTAGGCAAGTACAGGTTATCACTCATCCTATAAACCATAGGATAAATACCTCTTTAATTATGGTTGGCAATTGCTGCCTCTTAACACAATGCACTTATTGAAGTCAAGGTATAAATTTCAGAACTGTGTGATTTGCCAGGTCTTTAAAGGTTATGAGTCATGGACTTCAATTGAAAATCATCTGTATAAGGAAGTGCAAGCTGATCTGGAGAGGCAATTTGAGACACTAATTGGTTGAGTTACTAATTTTAATACTAATTTTAATTTTCAAAATATTTTTTTGAAGATTAAGTTTAGTTGACTGGAGTTGCACAAGTATCTTCTTACAACCACAGAATCGGTATAATTGTCTGAAGCAACATACTGTAATACAAAGTACTTTAAAAGACTTAATGTTTTAGTATTACTTTTTATGGATGGTTACATGAAATTTTTCCTCTTGCAGGATCCTTGTCTGATCCACCCAACATTGCTGGGCTCAGTCATTTTTGTGAGCATATGTTGTTTCTGGGAACCAAGAAATATCCAAAAGAAAATGAGTACAGCCAATTTCTAAGTGAGCATGCTGGGAGTTCAAATGCTTTCACGAGTGGTGAACATACCAACTATTACTTTGATGTGTCACACGAACATCTAGAAGGTGCACTGGACAGGTAAACACATTTTTTTAGTATTTAAACTTTTGTTACAGAGGTTCTACTTGAAGTTATTAGTGTAAAAGTTTTTTGATAGTTTTATCATTATGATATTAAAAAACAGGTAAAAACCATCTTTTGTTAAAATTGGTAACCAGATGTTTTTCAGTTTGAAAGTCTTACTCAGTTTTTTTTCATCTAGGAGAGTTCTTCATTGAGACCGAATTTTTTAAGTTTAAATGTTGCATTTACACTGAATATTTTTGGAAATGTGGGGCACAGAATATGATCATGAATTTACACATTGTGCAAATACTGGGATGGTGCAATCAAATGCTGTGCTTCCCATGGGATCCTTATTGACAGCAAAACAGGGATGAAGTCTGGAGATATTTAAGGATACTCTTAGCAGAGGGAACTTGTTGAAATCTCAGAGGTTTGTGGGAGTGCACAGAAATTGAAAGGTGTATAGTCAGTGAGGTAGAGTGAGTTTTCTCTTTGGCTTCTCCCTGGATGTCTGACAAGACTTACTTGATTGGTGAAATTAAGAGCCTCTTGCAGCTAAACCTCAGAATAGGAGAAATTTTCACTGTGGGAATTGTGATATAAGGGCCTTGATTCTTGTGCTACCTTACCTTCTATGATGAACATGTTGTTGTCTGCATTTATAAACAAAGAAATTGAGAAATAAGAATACTAAATCAGCATCAAAACTTACAGAATTTGTAAGCTCTGCATTAAAAAACAATGTATTCAGCTGTTTTCAGGAGGTACCAAGCTTCACACTTTTCTGTTACAATTTATGTACAGTACTCTGGACTTGAACTAAGTTTTTTCTTTTTAGATTTGCTCAGTTTTTCCTCTGCCCCCTGTTTGATGAAAGTTGCAAAGATAGGGAAGTGAATGCTGTTGATTCTGAGCATGAGAAGAATCTGATGAATGATGCCTGGAGGTTGTTTCAATTGGAGAAGGCTACTGGAAACCCCAACCATCCCTTCAGTAAATTTGGAACAGGTTTGTGGGAATATAATTATCCAGTGGAGTTCTGTATAGCATACATGGTATTATTGTTTATATAAAATTGCTACAGACAGACTGTAACAATTCCCTTATTTTCCTCTCCATGCATGTTTATTATGGTGCTTTGTCACATTTTTCACATCACAGGCTAAACAGAGCAAGACAAAAGCATAGGGAAAAGAGTGATCCAAGACTTTGAGTACAGTGATGAAGCAACCATTATGATTCTGATAATTACTGCAGTGAGTGCTGTTTTCCGGTTGCTGGATTTGTCATCATTTGGTACTGTTAAGTCTTTGTGTATAACAAAGTGAACAAATTGTGTTTAAATTGTTGTTAGGCACAGTGCTTTTTGTTATTTAGTATTGCATTTAGACTAGATGACAGTGACTAGGTCAAATCAGAAAGATCAGCAAAATACTGTGAAAATTACTGAGTTGGAATATAGAAACAAAATCTGAACCATAGAGCACAAGAGTAGGAGATGGATAGACAAAATGATCTTGGACAAATCCCAGTCCTGTGGCTGTATTTTTCTTTTTTGTTCAGACTAAAGTATTCACAGAATGCTTAGTAACAATTTAAAATAAACACCACTAAATGTCAATTCAAAAAGTATTAAAGTTAAGATACCATAGTTCTGGACAAAACCACAAATGTTTGATGCTTTGGTAGAAGTTTAAATGTTGGGTGGTTTTTTTGATAGGCATTATTTTCTACATGAATTTATTTTTGAAACCTACAAAGTAACAGGACTACACTGTTTAATCATTGAGTGTAATGTGCTCAAAAATGTGTTTTGTGGATGGGTCAGTTTGCTTTATGAATAATTGAAATATTGGGCACGGTAGGAGGATGGGAAAGCAGATAATGGGCTTTAAGGCAGTGATTTCTTCCTCTGTCTCTAAAAAGACAAGATGTACCTTTACATCTGTTGATGGAGAGCATATTTATGGGTCTGGTATCCATCTGCCACAGGAGCAGGTATTGCTCTGTTGGCCAGTAAAGACAGGCTGTCTGTGAAAGTGGAACTGTAACTCCACACTCCAAGCAGGTAAATCTTAAAATAGTGCCTTGGGAGCTGTGAATTAGTAGGCAGGTGTTCAAAGTACATTCTGTAATCTCTGTTACTGAAGACATTATTGAAATTTTATGTAGCACACAGAAACCATAAGTGGAAATTGCAGAAATAGTTTTGTACAGTTTAAGAAGGTTGTCTAGCTCACACAAGTGAAACGTTTTCTTGGGGAGAACACCCCAAATGTGCTCAAATTCAACAGTAATAGTCATATTCCTTTCTCCTTAGATTAGATTCTGATTCTGAAATTAAATTACAGCATATAGCCTTCCAGTAGGTATGACTTTGCAGAAGTAGAGCTCAGCTTTGATGGTTTTTATTTACCCAAAGAGATGACAACTGTGATGCATTTGGCATCCTTACTGTTTCCTTTTGGTCAGCTGAGATGTTGTTTATCTAGCAGAGTACGGGAAATACTCCCTTTGATGCTTCAGGTCATTCCTCATTGCTGTGCACCCTATTTGGTCAGCAAACCTTCTATTATTCCTTGTCTGTCCATAGAAACAAATGCTCTTTTTAAGGGTGTGCATTTTTTCCCCAGACATCCTTCACTGATCTCCCTGAATTAATGCTTATGATGGTGATTCTTCTCCATCATTACCCTCTGTGTAAAGTAATTTTCCAAGTACTTCTGCACTGGCTAGTGTCCATCTTCTACATCTGTGAGATGTCTTCGGACTGCTGCTTCCTAGTGTCCTCCAGTACTGTAACAGCACAGTTACTGACTGAAGCTTTAACTATATTTTATTTTAACTTTCCTATTGATGCTGTGGGAGTAAAAGAGTAGGTTGTCTAGAACTTCACCATTTAATTTGTCTGCAGATGGTGAGGAATATAGACAAAATATTTAAAACATAAGACAGTATTGATCCAGTTTTCTTATTATGCATATTGATTATTTTAAAAATTACTATCCATTCAAAGGAAGGCAGACTGATTAGTTTGTATATTTCTTTTTGATCTGTAAGTTCACAAACATTAAGTATTGTTAAACATCAAATATAGTTAATTGTTTTTATGTTACAGGAAACAAGTTCACTCTGGAAACTAGACCAACCCAAGAAGGAATAGATGTAAGGCAAGAGCTACTGAAGTTCCATTCTACTTACTATTCATCAAATTTAATGGCCATTTGTGTCTTAGGAAGAGGTGAGTTTGTTCTGCTGGTTGAGTAAGACGTTACGTATATACTTGAAAAAAAAATGGAGGTTCCAACTGCTTAGAGCCTTCAGCAGCTGAGATGATATTTTGTGTAGGTTTGCCAAAAGCTTAATAGCAATGTGCTGAAAACTGTTTGCTTTTTGAAAACGTGCTGGCAGGCTGGTGTTTGTATGGTGTTTCACAGTAATGCTCGGATGGTGAGCATGAATGGAGGAAAATAAGCTTTTTATCTCAGCAAAAGCATGTTCACTGAGGAATTGTACATGGAAACTTTTTCAGTAAGAGTCACCTTGGCAACTGTAAATCTATACTAAAGAAAACTGTCCCTGCAAGATTAAATGAATGTTTATTTTGCTAGTATGCATAAAACCTGGTGTTTTTTTAATAGAATAACATACAGTTCACAAAATTTTAATATATAGTGAACCATGTTGGTTTACACTGTTTTGTTAGTTTTTCACCCCTGCACAGTTCTGTTAATGTAGTGCAGGAGCATGCATATATTGGGCAGGAAAGATTCTACTTTCTCAATTGAACTGGGATTGTTTTGATAACAAGGTAACTGCTTTTAGAAATCTTACAAGGATTAAGGTTGTACTTCAAGATGTCCAAGAAACTGGTGTTTCGTTTCTTATAATGCCCACCCTTGGAAGTCTTTCACTAAAAAATTGTCAGAAAAATATTTATTATCTTATGCTCACTTTGAGAAGTGCTCCAAAATGCATTTATTGAGGCAGAAAGCAATTTTGAATTTTGAAGGCAGAATTTCAACAGAAATGGTCTAGGCCACTTCAGGTGAGTTAATGCATATCATCATATTCTTTCTGCAAAAGGTCTTCTCTCATTCTTGCAAAATACTGCAGTATAGACTGAAATTAGAATGGATGTAAAGTTAGAAGTGCTTGAACAGGTCACAGGTGTGTGTGTTTTGTGTGCTAAGGACAGACCTGGCTCACAGCATACCTGAAGTACTGGACATGAGCTGAGGCTAAAGGAAATTCAAGTTTTGGCAAAGCTGCTTTCACTCTAGAAAATTTGCAGCTGTAATTCTGTGTCCCTTAAACTTTTTGTGAAATACTTATTTTTGTAAGTGTTCAGTATCTGATGTATCTTTCAGTTCTAGCGTAGTTTAATCTGTAAAACGTAAAGATATATTTTCAGTTACAGGATTTATTTTACTCATGATTGAAGCCTTCCTTTAATAAGCATGGTGCTTCAAGCAAGTTACAGTTCAGAATTTAAAAATGATTTTTTTTTCTCTCTGAAATTAAAAATCATAACACCATTAAAGCTGCTTTTCTGTGTAATTCATGACTCTCCCAAACAATACACACACACAGAAAAAAAAATTTGTCAGAATCCTTATGTAATGACCATGTTTTTCCTAATGTTTCTTTATTCTAGAATCCTTGGATGAGCTGACTTGCTTAGTGGTGAAGTTATTTTCAGAAGTAGAGAATAAAAATGTCCCTATACCAGAATTTCCTGAACATCCTTTCCAAGAAGAGCATCTCCGGGTATGTATAGAGATACGTCCTTCACCCAGAGTGTATATTTTAAATGTTATTTTTTATGTTTCAGTAATACATTGTGCACTTCACTACTCTTTTATCAATGTCCTTGTTAAATTCCCTATTTCTTTATTGATTTTCCTCCCACTTTTCCATGCTGAGTATAGTTTTGTATAGTTTGTAGTAAAGGTTGCATATTTGGTTGCAGCTGTAAGCAACTGTGAGATAATTAATTTTCTCTGTATCATAAAAGGCTGAAGTGTTGCTCTAAGTTTTAGATACTTTTGAGATTTGGGACTTATGTTTGTAATGTGTATGTGTGTAAAGGAAACATAATACATGCTCCTGACATGAATACAGTAAATGAGTCTCCTTTGTTTATGGGTCTGCTTGTTTGTTTTTCCCCTCAGCAACTTTACAAAGTGGTACCCATTAAGGACATTAGAAATCTTTATGTCACGTTTCCTATACCAGACCTTCAGAAGTACTATAAATCAAACCCTGGCCATTACCTTGGCCATCTGATTGGGCATGAAGGCCCGGGGAGTCTTCTATCAGAGCTTAAAGCCAAAGGTAAGTCCTTTGAGGGTAGAGAATTGAAAAATGTTTGATCACACAGTTTTTAAAAGTTTAGTTATGTTTCACTTAAGATAGACCTCTATATGTTAAAGCCTTCATCTATTTGAGTAATTTGAACTCTAAGTCATTTTGTGCTTTACTTTTATTTCTGCAGCAGGTAGGAATAAATAAGTAACAGTCACTCAGGCTGCTGAGGCTATTATTTCTTGGACTCTCCTTTATGTGCCTGTTTAGAGAGTTATATGAACTTCAGCTTACTGATCTTGCCTCTATTCTTTCACCAAGTTTGAGATTACTGTCAGGTCCCTTATTGTCTGGAAGATTACAGTGGTGTACTTTTTGTTATTTTACTTTATATCTGTTTACATTCTTTACACTTACTTTACATTCTGTTCCAAACAGAAGTAAATTGTCTAGTAATCAAATGATCCTGAGTTTGTTATATCACTCTGAGTACAAAATCAGATAGATCTGTGTTATGTTTAACTGGCACTGTTGCTGTAGGCATTAAGGAAGTGAAGGAAAACTTATAAATGAATCAAAATGGGTTTTAAAAAAAATTACATTGCTGAGGCATGCAAAAAGTTGCATAAATTGTTACAGATTTGTTTATGTAATATAGTTTCTTTTTAATGACATAGGATGGGTAAATACTCTTGTTGGAGGCCAGAAGGAAGGTGCTAGAGGTGTCATGTTTTTCATCATTAATGTGGACTTGACAGAAGAAGGGCTTTGTAAGTAAAGCACTGTGTCTGTGTTCCGTGTTATTGCTGATGTGATGGTTTTGTGTTTGTATCTGGACACTAATTGTTATTACAGCTTGAAAGCCAGTTTATTTTAATTAACTTGTTATTATTCTGTGTTTAGTTCCTCTAAGTATGCTAACAGCTAACAAAAGAAATCAACTTATTTAAGGTTCTATAAAATTAGTTAATTAAATACCTTAAATAAACTTCTTTAAAAGAAGAGCTGTTAATACCTTTGTGTGCTACTTATTCATACTCTTTAGACCTGAGTTAAATTATATTGTAAATGTTTTCAGATAAGGAGATGTTCAGTGCAGTTCTTGGAATTAGCTGGGGACACGAACACCTACCTTAAATTCGTGTCTGAGAAAAGCAGGCTTAACTATTGCAGATGTACTTGAAGATCTTGATGTATCTAGCGTGTAACTACAAATAAAACTGTATTTGTGTTCATTAATTTTTTTCTCTGTGCAGAATGGAGTGAATTAAGTATTTTTTCTTTTCAGTGCATGTTGAAGATATTATTTTGCACATGTTTCAATATATTCAAAAACTACGTACAGAAGGACCTCAAGAATGGGTTTTCCAAGAGTGCAAGGTAAGTAATTGGGGCTGTACCATATGTACCATATGTAGTGGTTGTCTTTTTACAAACTTTTTTTATTATTAAATTATTTGACTTTGTAACTAGCATTTAATAATCACATGGTAATTAAGTTCATTAATTTTTAAGATGCAACATGACAGAAATAACAAGCACATTAGAATACATTGTCTTAACATAGGTAGGAAGTGCTCTTATAGAGCTGGGAGCTACAATAGAATAATGGAGGGGAAGGAATAAGGATCTTGTTTTGTCCACAAGGATTATACATAACTTTGCTTAGTCTTCACTGAAAAAGAGGGGAAACATTTACTGTGAGGAGTAACATTAAACTGGAAATTGAAGTGGCTGCTATTCTACCCCTCCCTGCTTTCATGTGTCAAATTGTATAGTTGAGATTGTAAAGGCAGTAGGACATTGAATCTGCCTTTTGTTACCCTCATTTTTTAGAAGTCAATTAAAGGCTTTTCATGAAGTACTTTGGCAGTACATGTCAGGCTTTGCTGAACTGTTCATGCTTCTTACAAGCCTGGATGGCTCTGTGTATACAGAGCAAAAATGTAAAGTGTCTTTTTAGATAGTGCTGCTCTTCTCAGTGTCAGTGTGAAGCAAACCCGTATTTATTTATTTATATATATATNATCCCTGTGCCTTTCCCTTGCTCCTCTTCTCTCAGCCCCAGCACTGCTGAGACTGTGGGGTGAGTCAGAGAGCTGGCAAACTAGTGTGAAAAGAACCTTTCTGAGTTTACTTGCAGCTGAATTGTTGAGTTAATCAGTCTCTCTGCATGGTTTCATGGAAGGATGGACTGTCCTTTTCACTGGCTTAAAAGTCTTAGATCTCTTTAATTCACCCCTGCCATTGTATCCTAAGAATGATGTGTTCTATTTCTGTGGCTGAGACAGCAAAAAGAAACACACTTTTTCTGTCTCTAAACTTACTCTTGGCTGACTGAACAAAAGGAATGGAAAAGGAAGAGAGAGAGGCTTCAGTTCGTTAACATGTGACAAACATTACCCTGGAACACTGTGTACTGGTTGGATCAGAGTTGGTGTCTTTTCAAATTATCAGGAAATTTAAATATGTGAGAGGAGAGGCTGCGTGAAAACTGCTTACAAGACTTGTATCACACTTCGTATTATGAGACTGTCACAAATTGCTTGTGAGTTTGATGTAACTTGAATATTACTGAAAACTTATATTAGATATTTGTCTGCTATAAAATGGATACAGCAAAAGTGCTTCCTTTTCTTTCATTATATAAAGGAATTCAGTAGCCTGTAATTATTCTTAAAATAGGCTTTAATTTATGCTCTTCAATCATTCCCCCATTATTTTCTAGGATCTAAATGCTGTGGCATTCAGATTTAAAGATAAGGAACGACCACGAGGTTACACATCAAAGCTTGGAGGAATGTTGCATGTAAGTGGAGGGGGTTGTTTTTGTTTGGTTGTTGTTTTTTCTGATAATAATTTAAGTGTGTTTGATTATCCACTTAATAAATGCAGGCATATGCGAAGGTCCTTTGCACTTTTTCTGTGCTGCATAGGCCTTAGTTTTGGCAGTCAATAAGTCACATTCTGTTCACTCTACCATTTTATCCTTTTGTACTTGGTAGAACAGATTTTACAGTAACTGGAGATGCTGTTTGATCTGTTTCAGTATTTCTTGGGATGTATGTACCTTGCCATTGTGTTTGTCTGGTAGCTAAGTGTTCTCTAGGGAAATATTAGCCAAATAATACTTTATCATAAACAATGTCTTCCTTAGTGTTGAAATACTGCAGTAAGCAGAAATGTTTGTATTAAGATTGCAAATTACAAATGCTTGACTTTATTGATGTGATTGCATATTGGTACTGAAAGAATCATCATGTAGCTTTTACTTGGTCTTTAATGCTTCTTGCAAAATTCCCTCATTTTGTGCTAATGAGAGATTTAGGGGCGTTTTCTGAGGGGTTTTTTGTCTAGTGAAATTATGCAGCTTTTACATGTTGCAGCCATTCTTCATTGCATAGCTAATGTCTGCATCTATTCAGAGAAATTTTTGATTTCTTTGCAGGAATTTCTGTTACTGGTTGTAGACCTTTAATCTTTAAAGTTTAAAATTATGCTTAATTTTCAGATTTTCTTTCTGTTTGCTAATAAGCATTAGACTTGGCTGAAAACATGTAAATGGATATCTAAAGAGCTCCTTTTTGGCATGCTGTCTCTTGCTTTTGTTCTGTCAAATGCCTAAAATCTCTGACAAATAGACTTCTGACTTCTGAAACAGTTGTTCAGTGGCTTCTATTTATTGGGTCATTTCTGATTACAATTACTGTCTCCAAAAATCAGGCCAGGAAGCTGCCAGCAGTGTTCCAAAGAGCAGGGCATTGAATCAGTACTGGTTTGGGGTTTTTTTAAACTGTCTTTCTTTTGCTTTGCTTTACAGTATGAATGGTAATTTTTGTTCTGCTTTAGTAGTTAAATGAGCATCAAATTCTGGATCTTTAGCATTCACATTTGAATTTTTAATAACACAGATTTGGTTCATTGTCCTTGATCTCCACCCCCCACCACCCTTTCTCTTTTCCAGAATCCTTTTTGTGACTTACTGTCTGTTCTGGAAGTCATTCCCCTGTACTTTTTTGTATAATGTAGATAATTCAGAAAGCCATTTTGTGATAATTCTGGTTGATAAAAGTACACTTTTATGGCAAAGTGCAAGTACTCAGTGCCTAACTCACCTGGTAATTTTCCCTTGGTAAACAGGTGTTTAGCAAGAAAGTTTTCCTGTCAACCATGTTAATCGTTTTCAGATGAGTTTTAGTATGTTTTTTTTTTTTTCTCAAGTTGCCATGTACCTTAAGAGATTTTCAGTTTGACCCTAAACAAAAAATGTTAGCATTACAAGTGTTCAAATTTTTATTATGCTTTTAGATACTGAAATATAATTTCCTCTAAATTATTGTAAATAAGATTTGAATTATTAGAGAGTCCTAAAGAAACCTAGGTTTTTTGTTTCTTTGCTTTATTTTGCTTATTTATGTTTTGTTTTCCCCAAATGCACTCTATAGTA
>VWYP01024738.1:122896-196781 GCA_013400435.1 Pycnonotus jocosus
TCCCCAAATGCACTCTATAGTAGAGTATTTGGCATTCTTTTATCTTCAGAAATATCCTGCAGGGGTCAGCATTTACCATGTTGTTTTTACTTAATCAAAATACCATTTAAAGGTGGGTGACTTTTATATTGAGACATAAAATATTCTAAGAGAGAAGAATGGTAAATACACAGTATATAAAATTGNGACCAGAAAATGTTCGGTAAGTTAAACTGTATTTTAACACAAACATTATAAGAAAGCAGATGGACTAATGGAAACACAAAATCTTAGGTATCTCTTGCAGCTCCAAAGTAAATGTGATTGAAAAATCTTCACTATGCTTCTTTGTATGAGATGGTCTTAGATATATGCTAATTTATTTTCAAAGGTTGATGTATTTCAAAAAATTATTGGATAAAGTCAGGTAAACTTGAATTTTGAACTATGTTTGCAAATGTCACGGGGTTCTGGTGTTTCTAGGCATATGCAAGTAATGATAGAATAATTGGAGTTGCCTATATATCAGTAGCAGTAGTTACCATAGTAATTAATGCCCTTTAAAGAAGGGGCTGTATCTCTGTGTGTGGGTGTGCATCTGTGTGTAATGTGTGTGGGATGCTTCAACTGAAGCTTGACTATGTCAAGAGATCATATTTTGAACAAACAATACTTCAATGAAAATCTCCAGTTCTCTTTCCTAAAGTGTTTAATACTTCTCTCTTTTGAATATATTTTCATGTTACTCTACCACCCAAGTTCTTGAAAATTTGATACTTCTAACATTATAAGCACTATTTTTAGTAATTAACGTAGAGAATGTGTAATTACTTGCTCTCTATAGAAAGCTTAACCACATTTCCACATGAATGTGAACTTTTAACTGGTTTTAGAATTGCTTACAAGCAATTCTGATGTGATTTAGTGAAGAAGGTCCAGGTGTCAGTGAGATCTGATGTTTATTATAGCTTCACATAGCTTTGAAGCGTGGCTCTTAGTATTGCAAGAAAATAGTCAAAATTATCTGATTCATAATGTAAATTAGGTCTTTGTTACTACCCAGGGAACTTGGAAAGTGTCTTCTTACTCAAGCGTTGAAAAATTGCTGGAGGAAATTAATACAGGTGCATACAAGCATAGGTTCTTTATCTTGTCAGATGCTGTTGGATGCTGCAGACCACTCACCACTTCTCTGTGTTACTCCTGTTGCTGGCTGTGCCAGTCTTTTGGCATTCTTTCCAGCTGTCAGTACTTCAGCATAAGATAGCCACAATGAACCTAGTTCAAGAGTTATTAGTGTGAGAAAGGAAAATGTAGAGAATACTGCTAGAGGGAGAAAATTCAAGTCTATAGAATGTGGCCAGAAGCATAAGAAGGTGGTGATTGTTTTTAGAAGAAAATGGTGTGGTTTTTTTCCAGTTACAAATGTTCTTTTCCTGTAGGTGATGTAGGCCCATATCTCCACTTTGCAATTCTGCATTCCTCTTTGTTCATTGCTGGAATAGAAGGGGGTTGGACAAGAAAAGAGCAAGATGAGCAAGAGTCTAATTAGAGATGACAAAGTAATTCTAGAAAGACAGAATTTAGGTGTAGCATGCTTGAAACATTAGTAACCCAAGAAGATAATAGCTACTACAGTATGTATCTTCATATGGTAGTTTTGTAGGGTTACATCAGTCTTCTCCCATTTGACAAAGTGACTTATGGTAAGTGGACATTTTCTCCACACTTGGAAATTGTGGATTAATTTGAAATAAAAAATAGATTTTTTTTCAAGATGGAAGATATCTAGAACAAATATGAACTGAAGATGAACTTTAGTATATTAAGCAACAAATAATAATGTGATCCTTCAGATAATGGAGATAGGTGTTTCAGAATTGGTCATTAGTGACTTCTGTGGGTCTCTGTAATTGTGGGGTTTAAATGTCATGTGTCTTGCTTTCTTCTAGCTGGTGCTTTTTGGATGCTATATGTTAAGTTTAATCTTCCTTCAAGACTAATTATGTTGTCACTTCACTTTACCTGATTTAAAAAATACATGTCATTTAATAGATGAAGAAATGTGTAATTTTAAAATTTTGTATTAAAAAGGTGCTAAATATTGGGAGAAAAAAAAGGACTTTCAGAACTGGAATAAACCTGGTTTTATAGCCTCTTCAGTTAACTGTTAAAGAAATTATATATTGTCTTTGTTGCAGGCATTTTAGTAGGGCGTAAGGATATAAATACCAGCAGGTTACTTCTCTGAAGTTTAAGTGCTCACAGCTATGCTGACAGCTGTCCCACTAAGGCTTAAATATAAATATGTATGAGCTAGAGGCTGTCCAGAGACTGATTAAATGCAGTTCTAGCAGCCAAATTCAGCAAAGCATTGCTATTCTTACATGGATGGAATGAGGCCTGCAGGAGGTCTGTAATGATGTAGCAGCAGGCGTGCTTTGAGTTTGGGTTGGAGGAATGGGAGCTGTATTGCTTATTACGCGTGGACTAAGATGGGTTTGTGTTTGCCACAACAACTGTACATTCACATCTTTGTTCTCTTCATCTTCAGACTATTTGTGTTCTCCAGAAGTATAGCTTCCAAAAGAAGTGCAAAACATCAACCCACATTTAGGATTCCCAAATGTCATGTTGCCTACTGTCCTAGATGATACATTTTATTCAGTATAGACTAAAAAGTTGTAATAATACTGTAAGCTGATTTTTCTTGGATTTCAAAGTACAAGTGAATTTCGGTAGGAATTAAATTTTTTATTTGGGGTATCAGATGTTCAAAGATCTGAGCTAATAATACTTCCCTACTTTAGTTTGACTGAAAGAAAATACTAACTTGAATATAGTACTGCATTCCTTTTAGATACATTTTAAGCATGTATCCTGTGAAATTAGAAGTAGAATGTAATGAACTGCAATTTTTAGAAATCTTTTACTTAACTCAGGTCCTTCAAAGTATAGTATAATATAACAGGGAATATAATTTTATAGTACTTTTTATTTTAAATTGCTGGCAGGATGCATTATCTTGGGAAGGGGAAACTTACTTAAGTACTACTAAAAATGATTTCATGGTACATTACAAAGATTCAAGAAAGCCACTGTAGATTTTTTTTTTAGTGGACTCTCTTGAATGAATGAGTTGAGATTACAGATCTTAATAAAAGCGTCCCTTTTTCTTACACTTTTTAAAATTGCATCTGTATCGATGTGAATTTAATGAATTACCAATTCAGTAGACTGCTTCTTTCTTTTGTCTTTTCTTCAGCAATTTTATATGCTAATAAAANTCTTTCCTTTGTCTTTTCTTCAGCAATTTTATATGCTAATAAACCTGTGCACATCTGCTTTAAATATCTATATTGTTTTGGTTATTCACCATTTACTGTGTGTATGCTCATATGATATGTGTGCTAATATTTACCTTTCTGTTCTCCACTTTTATAAAAGAATTATGTGTGACATCCTAACTTTGCCTGTTGTTTGGCATTGTTTTCCTGGTTTTATTGATTATTTTTTTCTTTTTATGTCTTGGACACATTCTGTCTTGAGGTGGTTTAGTTGGCATTGATTTTAATTTTTTCTTCGTATTGTATTTACAATTTTTTTCTTTGTATTGTATTTATAATTTCTTTTTCATTCATCTATTCTAAGGACCTCTTGGCATAGCTGTATTGTAGTAGCTGCATTCAGTGTCTTTTTTCAAAAGTATCATTTTTCAATTATTATTTTCTTAACAAACTTTGATTTTAAAAGGTATGAAAAAACCTCATACTTACAGATGTTAGGAAGTATACATGTGCTTCCATTTGACTGAACCATAACAGAAAGTTCCCCTCCCATCCCCACACACTACTTGTTGCATTTAGTGTCTTAATTTCCCTAAGAGAGAAACTTTTTGATATAGAAGTATCATTTTACTTGTTCAAACTGCATTGGGTTTTACCAGCCATCTGTGAAGATAAGGGAATAGACTTGGCATGTGTCGCAATCTTAGCTGAAAAATGTAATTTTCCTATCATTTCCAAGGCATTTTTTCCCTTCAACATCTGCAGAATAAATGCTCTTATTAAAATTGAAGAAGATAGTGACTCACCAGATTAAGCAGCTAAGGAACATTTTCCCCTAGTAAGTGGGCTTTTCTCTGTTGATAGCAGAAGTGCAGCACTAGTACTGTCCTAGAGGGAAGAAAAATTAAAGGAATGCCAAAAATGTTGATAGAGAAATTTCTAACTACTGGAATTTCTCAGACTCTCAGCAAAGTTATCTCATTGCAGTTGGTGATGCTCACCCTGAAGGTAAATGTGCTAGAAATGTTTGTGTTTGGTTTTAATTACATCGGATCTGAGCAACAATTTTGAAAATCACAATTTGTTCACTTATTTCCCCCCACAAATCCTTGGTGTTACTTAGTTTTACTGAACCCTGAGAAATAGCTTGTGCTTCTGCAGTGATCAGAGTGCTGCACCCCAGCACCATCTCTGTGTGTAGTTTCCCCTTCTCTGGTTTCTGAGGGGATTTGTATGTGAGGGGCTTTGAGTAGCACATGTTACCTCACATCAGTTTTACTGATGGTTGTGAGGGAAATTATGAACAAATGTAGGCTTTTATTTTCACGTCTCAGGCGTGTTGTGTTATGCATTTTTGATAAAAGTAATCTCTTCCATTGTTTTGACAATATCATAATTTGGAAGACAAAGTTTAAATTAGGGCCAAAGAAAAATCCTTTATAAGAATAAATTTGCTTTGACACATTTGTCACTAATGTCACAAATACTGACTAAGTTTTCTAAGCCTATTACTTCTGTTAGAACCTTGAGTTTTGTTATGGAAATCTGGAGTATAATAGTTGATAGTCTTTTGTGGAAGTACATCCATTTTAAAGCACACATTCTCTTCCCAAGTAACACTGTCCTGTGGATTTCTCACTTAAAGCTTCAGTTTAGATTTCAGGAGAGTGAAAGACAAGATAGTATTCAGTAAATATGTATCACATTATAAAAAACATGGTTAATGAAATTGGGGACCACAGCAGTTTGCATGTACGAGAATGTATATACAGAGGTAAGTAACATTTATAGTTTGTTGTGTTCCATATCCATAAATGGCTCAAGCCTAAATATACTTTAAGCAGGTCCTGTTGAAGATCAGCTGATTGCCTGTCTTGCTTTCCCAGTGCATTTCCACGCTGTCTTAAAACATATGGTTGTTCCTATTGCTGTACAGCACAACAGAGAAATGAAAAGCAAAAGTAATGTTACATAATTGATGACTTTAGAGATGCATTACAGTATGTTGAAATGCCTGCGTGGCATAGGTTTTCTACCTGCAGTGGTTCTCTTTTTTCTGTTCTGGTCTTCATTCCTGTTGGTCTTAAGTTGCAATTCTAGGGCAGACAAAATACCTTTTGATTTGTTTCTGTTGTTGTGGGAATGTTTCTGACAGCTCAAAAAGTCAGTAATCATTCCAGTAGTGATTTGGGATAAAGGGAAGGCAGGAGGATCTCCTGAAGCAGAACTGCTGAGGAATTACAATGCTGATTTCCACAGTTTTGTTTTCTATACAGTGAGTAGATGGTTATTTTTAGCCCTTGAATTTTAGTATATTCCTGCAGGAAATGTTTGGGTGCTTGGATTGTCACTACTGCTTGAGCATCAGTATGTTGGGGAAGGGTAGGAGGAGGAAATGTTGAGTAACAGACATATTCTAACAGCATATTCTAGTATAATACATCTTTGTCTTGCTGCTCTAACCATATGATTATTGGGATTTTATTAGGATTAATTTTTCACTTAAGATTCTTACTACTTTTTCTTCTTATTTATTCACTGCATGAAAAGACCAGTAGGTTGCTCTGAAATTCTGAGAGACTTTATGGTTTTTGTAGTCTCTTAGCAACTTTGTAGCTGTGTTGTGGTTTAACCCCAACCAGCAGCCAAGTCCCATACAGCCACTTGTC
This sequence comes from Pycnonotus jocosus, assembly GCA_013400435.1. Classification (NCBI taxonomy): domain Eukaryota; kingdom Metazoa; phylum Chordata; class Aves; order Passeriformes; family Pycnonotidae; genus Pycnonotus; species Pycnonotus jocosus. The sequence continues at coordinate 128,832 of VWYP01024738.1, forward strand.
ACCCAGTGACATGACATGTCACCCCCACTGTGACCAGTGGGGTCATGGAGAGAATTGCAAGGGTAAAAGCTTCGGAAAACTCATGGGTTGAGACAGAGACAGTTTAATAGGGAAAGCAAAGGCAAAAAAAAAAGCAACGCAAGGAATCAATTTGCTGCTTCCCAAGGGCAGGCAGGCATTCAGCCATGTCCAGGAGAGCAGGGTAATTGTGCTACCTTTTTTTACCATTTCAAATTTCATAGAAACATCTAATTACTCTTGAAGCTAGCTACTTCCATTGAATAGTCTTTTGTGTTGTACATTTTTCAGTAGAATTAAAGCAGTTTTCTTGATACTTATTATGTAGGCTACTAACAAAATACTCATAAGTTTGTATTTTTCTTTATTATGGATTTCCTCTTTTTTAGGTGTGTTCTTTGGTTCAGGCAGCACCTGGATGATGCTGTTAGTCACATAGTTTAGTTTCAGATTGTCCTGCAAGAAGCAGGGAGTTGAACGTGAGATGATCATTGAGTCCTTTTCAACTTGATGTTATCTACAATTCTATGACACTAGGACCGGAATAAAATTTCTATAATCAGTATTTTCATGTATTTGGATGTTCATATAGGTGGTATATAAAACTTCATCACTTCATCAATTTTATAGAAGATTGCAAGAACTGCTTTCTGTTTTCTGGAACAACAACAGTCTCTTAAAAATAGAAATTTCATGCAGCACTACCGGTGTGTAACCTCAGGTTGTAACACTTTAGAAAAACTGTGACATTTAAATGACTGTGGTAACCTAATTTCATGGTTAACCTTAGCATGTAGTGCAGTATACTTATATGTGTACCTTGCAATTGTCTATGGACTGTGTGCAGAAATTAAGGTATTCTGGTGATGGAGCAGAAACAATGCTTGGAATAGTGTCTCAGTCTTTTATCAGACTTTTTCTTATGCCAAAATGCCTTGTCTCTTCTGTTTTCAGAGTTGCAATAGTTTCCAAGTCTTTTGAAGGAAAAACTGATAGAACAGAAGAGTGGTATGGAACACAGTACAAGCAAGAAGCAATTTCTGATGAAGTTATTAAGGCATGTTAAAATTTGTAACATTCTTATATCTGCAAATGAAAGTCAGTGGTAAATTGTTTGTCTGATTTTCCATATAGTTGAAGGGGGAACTTAAATCGGCTGCACTTCATAGCATGAAAATCATACAATAAATCTGTTTAATGTTAAAGGAAGTAAGAATATTATGTTAGTCTTTAGATTTCAAATATTTATTACATAGGATGGATATTTTTAATGGTTATAAACCGTGTTAAGTACAGGGAATGTTACACTATTTTTTTCTGTAGAAGATCCCTAATATGCAGTGGCTGCATAAAAATGTAAGCATTAACTTGTGAAAACTTAAAATTCTCTATTATATGTTAGTGAACTGATCAGTACTTTAAAAAAGAACTTTTAAAAACTGTTATGTGTAACTGTATCTGAAGTTGGTTTTTGCAATATAGAAAGCAAGTATGTTTTGCCAGTTAAATGAGATTGTAAAAATCAAAACTCCAAAAAAGGAGGTGGGAAAATAGTTGTTGAAACTTGTTGTAGTTGTAATCTTCTAAGAAGAGATGGCTGTAAAATTTACCTTAGGGCTGAATCAAACCTTCTGAGTGTGCTCTGAACAGACATTGTGTGTCTTTAGCTTGACCAACATACCTATGTTCTTGATTAGAATTCTTGGTTAAGTGTTTAGTTTAATACTTTCATTTACAGTTCATGGTAGCAGAAAATAAAAGATAGAAACCCACCCTCCTCTCTGCTGTAAACTTTTCAAAATTATTTATCTGTCATCCTCCTAAGAGCAATTCATCCTGCTGATAGACTACTCCAACTTGTTTTCCCAGTTGTTTCTCTCCTGCCCTGTTACCTTAATAATATTTACACATAAGATAGTGGAACACGTATTTAAATCTTTGGTTTCAGTGCAAAATAAATAACCCCATATATGCTTTAATTAAGCAGAAATTGGCATAGCTTCATTATTTCTCCTGTTGATCTAGAAATGGCAAAATGCTGACCTGAATGGGAAATTCAAGCTTCCAATGAAGAACGAGTTTATTCCTACAAACTTTGAGATTTTGCCATTGGAAAAAGATGCAACACAGTATCCTGCCCTTATCAAGGTAAACTGTCTATATTTGTCTTTTTTGCTGCCTAACCTTCTGGGAAGTTAGAATTTAATTCTTCTGGTTTTTAAAACACAGATCATCTCATATTCCAAAGTACAGTAAACAGAAAAGTACAAAACTTCAATATTTTGCTACAAAGACAGTAGAGAGTTAATTCTTGCTGAACTTTGGATTATGACAATTTGTCTTCCTAGGAAAGTGAATCCAGATAAAGCTTGAACTCTCTCTGCCCTCTTGAAAGTGTGTCAACACTTGATAAAAATAGCAATAAAGCTATCTATTCAGCAGAAGGGTGACTGCCACTCTTACATTTTTTTGACCACTGTTGAGTAAGTCAAGGGTGTAGGCAAGGCTATTGTTTTGTAACTGTGTCTAGAAGATGCCTGTGATTGCGTGGAAAAAGTAAGAGAAGTGTCATTTAGTGATTTCAAAATACAGTAAATATATATTCAGCATATTGAATGTATCTGTATTCACTATATATATTGAATATAGCAATTTAAGCAATATGAATTTAAGAGGATAATTCTAAGTGGTGATTTGAAGTGGTGAAGAGGCTTTTTTTAAAGTAGTGGCATATATTGCAGTTAAAAGTCAGATAACTTAACAGAGCCTCTTTTCTTGACACAGGACACTGCTATGAGCAAATTGTGGTTCAAGCAAGATGACAAATTTTTTTTGCCAAAAGCTTGTCTCAACTTTGAATTTTTCAGGTATGTGATGTTAAGTGTATCACATGAAGTCACCTCCAAAACTTTCTTGTTTATTGGGAGTCTGCATTTGTGCGGCAAACGCTTTCTTGCATGTATTGACACTTTAGAATCTTTGTCCTTACTTTGAATATGTAATATGGCTTAGATGCAGGAAGGCACATCTTAAATATGCAGTTACTGAATAGCAAGAAACTTGATGTGCTCCTTCTATATTATCAATAAAGGTTTACTGAAAAATACTCTTAAACCAAATTTCCTTTTACATTTTATTTGCTATACCTGAAATATACCTGCCAATAGAACCCACTACATATTGCAATATCCCTCTTTAAAAATATTTGTGTATTTTTAAATTAATTACTAAATCACAACTATTTTAAATTGTGTTTTCTTTATGAAATGCTATTCTGATAATAGTTTTAGGTGCAAATTCTATTTTCATTTGCATAATGCAAACTGGTTTTAAAAATGCTCAGAATTTTGGAGTTTTACTTAACTGACGCATAAATGATTGTACTTTTTTTTTAGAAGAGCATTGTCTATATTATCAATGAACATTTGATTCTGACCTCAAAATTTATGATAAAATGATGTAATGTTAATTCTGGTCTTGCATGACTTTCATCATAAGAAGATAATCGTTCTTTTTTAAGAGAGCATTACAGTGATGGACCTTCTTAATGTTCCTTTCAAGTAATAAATTTCTACCATTTGAATTAAAAAAAAAACACTGCTGTTTTTAAAGTGGAGCTGTTTCTGTGTTGAACTGCTGAAAGCTAGAAAAAATTCAGGGACTCTTCTTTTGCCTAATTAAGTTATTTGGTGATATTGCTGGAAGGTCTATTATGGGGGCTCCCATAGATGCACTGTTGAATTCTTGTTTTGAAAGACCACTTGAAATTTTTCTTGCAGGATATTATACAGACGATTTTTTCAGTGTGTGTCATGTCTTGGTACTAGTTAATAGGTTGCCTGGGCATTTTCTCTTTGCTTTTTGAAACCAGGGGCCAGGTGCTACAACTGTATCAACTTCCATGTGTCAGGAAATGGAGGATCAAAACGGGAACTCCCCATCTCTTATTCAGAGAACAATTGCAGTGCTTTCCTTTCTCTTTCATTCTTGGTGGCTTTCCCTTTTACTATGTTTGGCCAAAATCCAAAAGAGGATTTTACTGATGGACACTGAGTTTACAGTTGTTGGTGGTTTTAAAAATCAATTCAGGTGAACTGTAAGTGGTTCAATCTCTTAAGAGTTTGTGAGTGAGTAAAAGATAATAATTGGATTTATGTAGATGTCCTGGTTTAAGGCAGATTTTGGGAGGAAACTTCAGCAGTGGTCCCTCTAGAAGTAAATTCAAGTGATGCCTTCCTTCAGCAGTTCGGGAGACATAAATCTCCTTCGAGAAAAGTGGAGAAAACCTGTTCATTTAACAAGCAAAGTACTCACAAACGTTAAAAAAAATATTAAACAGTGAAACCTCTTGTTGTTCTGAAGAGATGGCAAATTCAGAAAGTCCTCCTTGTAGTTCAGAGTCCTTTTCATGGGTGTGAAAAATAAGCATCTGTTTACAAAACTGTCAATAATAGGAAGCAACTCCCAGAACAGTGTTGTAAGAATTGTTTTCTGTTATTTTTCACTTGGGGATTAATGATCTCGTAGTTGTGATTTTTTTCAAAACTCCCATTTGGCCTTGGCCAGCTATGTGAGAATACAGAATTTAAAACTGATACAGACATAGTAATCACTCAAACTGATTAAGTCTGTATTCTAGTAGCAAAATGGGAAAGAATATATTGAGTCTGGAGGAAGGTTTGTAGGATTGACCTACATCTTGCTTTGAATTTGGTCTTAATTAAAAAATACAGTAGTAATTGGATTTATATCATTTGGTGTATTGAAGTTGCTCAGTTTGGGAAATTCTCATCGTAGGGAGAAATGTAAATACCAGTTCTTTTGTCTTTTTTACTGACCTGTTTGTTTAATCTGGGCTAAAATTTCATACTATAGCAGGCTCTGCTTCTCAAATACATATATTTGAAACTATTAATTTAGTTTGTTAAAATGTCTTCCTGTGCTTCCTTTTCTTAATATAAAAAGAAGGAGAAGTTAAAAGCTACAAGGAACCATCTTAAAAATATCTTTGCAGTGTGTTTTAGTTATCGGTTTGTATGTTGTGGTCATGTTTTACTACATTAATGTTGATATACAGAGTGAAATACCCTGCTGTATAGGTGTAAACATACGTAATAGCCTGAATATCTGACTGCTTCAGGAAAAGGTCAGGTTTGAACTGTAACCCATATCCTGACAGCAAATGCTTCACATACTGCTGATCATTTCTGTGAAGTTGATAATGAATTTATATGCACTTCAGAGATTTTAGCAATACATATAGTACAAATAACTTGTCTTCTCAAATCTTGAAAACAGGCAGGTATTTAACACTTAGCATGGTTGAAACATGGCTTGAGTCTTTGAGTTGCATTTCTCTTTTTGAGAAATTTTCAAGAGTGTTGTGTGTGATAATGTGCTCCTAATGCAACAGTAGGTTTTGGAGAGTTGTTGCCATTTAAAAAAAAAAAACAAAAAACCCCCACAAAAAATGGTAGTAAGAAAATGGATATGCCAGACTTCTCTCTTGAGCTGACTGTGGCACCTACTGCATATTGTCATATCAATTGTTGATCTCCTAATTTTTGAAGTAGAAACAGATAGTGTATGAGTATCAATTACTTTAATGTTCAGTACATGGACTTTCATTTTGGTCTGTTAAATTATGTTGGTATATTTAGTTTCTTCTACTCCTGGTGAATCCTGACTGTGCAGCCAAGTAAATAAAACATGTCTTGATTTATGAGCACAAATAGAATATCTATGGGATCTTGAATATATTTAGTCATCAAACCATATGCAAGCTAAGTAACTCTTTTCAGATGTGTTCATATTTGTCTTCGAAATGGGAGTCCTTCAGGATGGGATCCATCTCTAAAAACACAGAAAATACTGTTTCCTTCAGATCAAACTTAAAAGGCCAAAAGAAACAGAGAAATTATTTTAAACTGCATATTTTACTTTCAACATTTTCTTCCAGCCCATTTGCTTACGTGGATCCCTTGCATTGTAACATGGCCTATTTGTACCTTGAACTACTCAAAGACTCCCTCAACGAGTATGCATATGCAGCAGAACTAGCTGGCTTGAACTATGATCTCCAAAATACCATCTATGGGATGTATGTAAGTACCCAAATCAAGGAAAAGCTTAGAGCCTTAAAACGACTTCCACTCATCAACATTTTTGTATTGATTTGATGGAAGGACTTTTAAATAAAAAATAAAGGCTGTTAGTCCTTTTGATCTTGGTTATTAGCCATCCTTTCTTTGATTTGAATTTTAAGTTGAATTTTGTTAAAAGTCTTGAACAGTCTTTTAGTTCTCATTAAGCAAATTTCCTTCTTTTTTTATCATTCGTGAAATCAATTAGTTTGTAAGATTTCTTCCTCCATTAAAAAACACAACCCTAATCCAAGCTTATGTATTTATTGGTCAGATATCTACTACCTTCTGACTGATGGGGTAAAAGACCCCCTTTTCATGTTATTAAATAAATAGTGTACTTCTGCTTTCCTGTTCAAGAACTACTGATCATGAGGCTGCATATACATACTCTTCAGTCATGTTTCTTCATCCATTACCTTGTCACTGCCTGAGGTATCAAAGCATTTCTTTTGTTTTTCTTTTTGTTAGTCGCTACATTTATGCTGATCCTCTCCATTGCAACATGACATACCTGTTTATCAGGTTATTGAAGGATGATTTAAAAGAGTATACATATGCAGCACGCCTCTCAGGTTTGGTCTATGGCATTGCATCAGGAATGAATGCAATACTTGTAAGTAAGAAAAGAACGCAGGAGGAAATGAAACAGCTTGGGAGTTGTTGAGCTTGGAGAAAACATTTGACTTCTGCATTTCTAAATGAGATGGTTAATATTGTTGGGTTTTTTTCCTTGCATATATTTCATGAATTAAAGGCAATGCAAGACTGTATTTTAATCAGTACTGAGTGACCTGTTTAAGATTGCAGTGTCTTGTGAACATGTGTAGTGCAATTGGTGCATTCTAGTTCACATTTTTACTTGCTTGCATGATAATCTGGAAAGTACTACTGCTGGTTTCTGTATAAAAAGATTAACTTTTCTGTTGAATGAATCCTCAACTTTACAGATTTTATTGTAATTCTCTAATTCTGCTGTAGTGAGCTGTGGAGATGGATTGTGCATGTGTTCATTAGAATGCAATGCTGGATATTTATGGCTTTTTCTTTTGCTTTTATCACGTGTTTTATAATCCGTTATAAAGGCCTAACAATACTTGATAAATACTGGTGTTACGATAAATGCTTATTTTTTATTCAGCTTATCCTGTGATATTTGATAGGAGATTTTAGTAGTCTCTCTTGAAGTTTGGTTAAAAGTTTTTGTTAGCCACCCTTATATGCCAGAATGTGTTTTGAAATTTAATACCTGTTGAAGTGTTGCTTTCCAAAACATTTTAGTAGAAGAATGTACTGCATATTGTCTTAACATTTTCTATATGAGAGAGTGCTGCATTTTTTTTAAAAATCCATCACCAATCTAATTTCCTGGTTGTCTTCACCTGACTTGTTGCAAACATGGTTACGCTCAGTTTCAGAGCTTGCTGGTGGTTCTGTGATCAGGGTTAATTGCTTAAAAAAATGTAATTTTCTTAATTTTTAATCAGTTATTTTAAATACTACTTGAGAATTTGTAATATTATTTTCCATATTGTGAGAAGTTTTATAATTCATAAGTGTAACTTATTAATGACTATACTGATGCTTTGAGCAAGGACAGATGCTATTCTAAGAAGTCACCCATGGTGATTGTTGAACGCTTTCGTTCCCTATGCTAATTTAGGATATCAGCCTTTGACGTAAATACATTTATGATAACTCTTTCTTCAAATTTACTGTTCAGCTATGTTTCAGCAACTACAGAACAAAAAAATTCTTTCTGCTGAAAGGCAGGAATTCTGTATGTTGGTTTGTGTTCTAAAGTTTAGTTTTACTCCTAATTTAAACTGCACAAATCCTATCAAATTCTTGGTTCAAGATAACAAATTCTGAAGTTTTTTTCCTGCAAAAAAAGACTTTTTAATGCCTTTTTTTTTGCCACAGAAATTTTCTGTAGCTTGATGAAATCATACAGTAATTTTTAAATTTTATGTTGTTTTTTAATTGAGCAAGTCTATTTCATTTATACTTTCAAAAATATGCATGATCAGATCAATATATCATTGCAATTCCAGGATGACTACCTTGTTGTTTCAGTTCAGCAGCATCTTGGTTATAAAATGTGTTTATAGCACCTTTTTTTGTAGTTTTGCTTACTTCCACTTAAATATTCTTTTATCAACAACATAGCTATGAATCAAGGGTAAAAGTAAATTGGAGAGAGTATTTTAGAAGGTTGTGAATCCAGACTTCATTACTAAAGTGAGAAACATGGATTAAAACCATTTCAGTACTCCAAGACTCAACACTGTAATCATTAAAAATCTGAGTTCTGAGTACAGTTTACTTACACCAACGTGAAATTACATTAATTCTGTGCATTTAGAACTCCTGTGCAAACATGCAGTGTTGTATTTGCCAGTTACCTTTTGATGGGTAAAGGGGTTTAACTTAAGAGTGATTAAATGTTCCGTAATGGTGAATTTAGCGTAAGTATTGAAAAGCGCATTGCTCATTGAATTGTACAAGAGTTGGTAATGGCTTCATTCTTTTATCTTCCACATTTAAAGCACCTTATGCACTTTTTCCGTAGCTCTCCGTAAAAGGTTATAATGACAAGCAACATATCTTGCTCAAGAAGATCATTGAGAAAATGGCTACCTTTGAGATCGATGAAAAGCGATTTGAGATTATCAAGGAAGCGGTAAGCTGCATGAGAAATTCATAATTTGGAGTAATTGAAAATTGAATGCATTGACCTGATAAGAGATCTGAGGGCAGACTGTCCATGGAAATAGAGAGTGAAATTCTGTGTTAGTGGGACTTCAGATGCCTCTTTCTTTTTTGTGGCTGTGAGTTGCGTATATAACATTCTTTGGTTAAAAGTAACTGGTCCTGGAATCTTTTTTTAGTCAGTCTTTCTTATGATGTATCAAGGAAGCACAGCTTGCTTTGGTAGGAGTAGAAATCTAAATAGGGGGATGGAGGGGGAAAAACTTTACATCCTGTTTTGCAATTTGGAAAGGCTTCAGTAGGACCCAGCTGTAAAAGAAGTGGGAAACGGATGAAGGAGGAAAAGAAGTGTTGAAAAAGTTTACATTTCTTTTCCCCAGACTTGTCTTGGCTCCTGGGCTGTGATCCTTTGGTGCAAAGGCAAGCACCTGGTTTAGTACATGCTGATTTCTAGAGGTTACATCAGCTGGGGAGATTGCTGGTTTTTTCCCATGTCTACACCAAACAGATAAGGGAGATACCAACTTCTGGCTTCTGTTTGGAGCAGACAGAAGGATACATCCTCAGCAACCTGAGGCTGGCTGTTGGTCACTCATATGCCCTGAAATGAGTTACTTTTTTTCCTGCACTGGAAGTACTTCCAGCTTGCTAAAACCATTAGTTTGCTCTTTCCAGTTTCTCTGGTAGAGGAGAATTATTTTTTTATTTTGTAAAAGTGCAGCTGGACTAGAAAGGAGTTTTTCTGCAGAAGGTCTCTGGTTCTTCTCTCATACCTCCTTTATCCATGCAAAGCACGCAGAGAATTTTCCAAATGCTCCAGATTTTGTTTAACCAAGTCAGCTATAAGAGGAGAAAAATACATTTTCTATTAGCAGCGTTCTCTCGCCTCTGGTCAGTCAACATAGAATGCAGATTTCCTGGGTAGAGCAACTTGATCTAAATTCTTGTTTAACTGCAGTAATTTAATTTCTGGGCATTAATTTTATAGACAAGTTTGATTTCATGCACATTTCAACCATCTTAGTGGTTTCTGCTTAATCCAAAGGCTCAGAAGCCCACACTATTACTAAGGTCACGTAACACAATTTTTTAAAGAGTTTTAACAAGCAAGAGAATGTTCTCAGTATCTGAACCATATCTTTTTGATACAAAGTTGAGAGTACAATGTTAATATGTTTAGAACTCTCTTTCTGAATTTCTAACTTGAACATGATTATTTTGGTTTAGTACATGAGATCACTTAACAACTTCAGGGCTGAACAGCCTCACCAGCATGCAATGTATTATCTCCGACTCTTGATGACAGAAGTTGCTTGGACCAAAGATGAATTAAAAGAAGCTCTAGATGGTAATGTTCTGACACTTTATTTTGTTTGTTTTTCTTATGTTACTTAACTATTGAGAGTACCTGTTTTGAATTCTGCTGTTCAAGGAAAGCCTGTGCAGTGCCAGGCCTGAGCTGATGCTGGTCATGCTGCACTTGACCTCCAGTTTGAAGAAAGTAGAATAGTTAATTGAAAAGGCCTCAAATGGCAAACTTGCAGGTAAAAGTTCAGGCAAAACTTTACTAACTTTGGGGGTATATGAACCTGGATATAGTGAATCCAATACTTAATCAACATCAGCAAAATCATTTGGCTCTAATTGACGTCTTACAGGCACATTGGAGTGTATCTACATTGTACTTCCAATGTGCAAATTATTTTGTTTTTACCATTATTAGGGAATCCTAACTTATGTTTCTGTAGCTAATACTTTCTGTAGATAATGACAACAATAATAAAGAACATTGTGGCTCTTAACGCAAAGTAGGCGTCCCAGTATATTTGAAAGGAGAAGAAATTTCAAATTAAGAGATTGAAGTGATTTTTCAAGTCCAGATGGAGTGGGGTTCTGAGCAGCCAGCCTAGTGGCAGATGTCTGTGCCCATGGCAAGGGTGTCAGAACTACATGATCTTAAAAAGGTCCCTTTCAACCCAAGCCATTCTGTGGTAATTCTATGTTTGTAGTAATAGTTAAAGAACTTTTCCCTACCTGTATTTTACTGTGTTGTATCAAAGATCTGTTCCTAGGACAGTTTGCAAAATGTCTTGGAATACACTTGACATTGTTTTGAAGAAGAATATCTGGCTTTTGTATTTATTTGAGGGGTTTGATTCAGAACATGTATCCATGAACACCCCATCCAACCATCCTTCCTCTTACTCCATTGAGTCTATATGTTAAACTATATTTTGCATATATATGTATGAAAACTATGTTGCAAGGACAGGCTGGATAGAATGTGTGTGTATGTTGTGCGTGTGTCCTCTAGCATTACCAAAATATTACCAAAATATTTTTCTTGTGTATCTTTGTTCCAAAGTTAATATCAAAACATTATATTTATAGAGTTGAGGTTCTTTGTTTTATTCTGGATGGTAAATGCACAGTGTCTTTTGTGAGCATTATAAACTACGTGCTGCTTGTTTAGTAAATAACTAAGGATTTTCCTTGGAACACCACCTGAATGATTGCAGGTGTTTTCTCTGGAGAATGGGTGTTTGTTCAGCATGATTGAAAAGGCAGCCTTTTTTTTTTTTTTTTTTTAAATCTGGGTCAAGACAGCATGTGAATTCTAAGTGAAATAAGCCATATGATGAGTGCTGCTATTTAGACCTGGAAGCATTCCAATGTTGCATTTTTAAGGAGAGATTCACTTCTTCATGATGACAAGTTTCTCCTCTGAGAAATGCAGTGTATCAAAGGATGACTTAGGCATAGGTCCTTCATAATTTAAAAATGCATTTGAGTGATTTAACTGTCTAAATATCTATTGTAGATGTCACCCTTCCCCGTCTCAAGGCCTTCATAGCACAGCTGTTGTCACGGTTACACATCGAAGCTCTTCTCCATGGCAATATAACAAAACAGGTTGGTCTGATACTTTCTTAATAAAATATTATTTATTTAAAAGCAGTGTAAAAATGGAGCACTAGTTTAATCTTTGCAGATCTTGAAGCAGTTTTGCCAAATGTGATTTCATAATTTAACTTTGTGCTTTTTTTGTCTTTATAGGAGTATGAGAGTGTAATTTTTTCCACTTTAGCTTTATTAGACTAAGTGCTGCCTCTGTATTGTTCTTGGAAATGTAATAAAAACGACCTAGGGTCTAAGTATTTGAAAGTCTATGTTGCATGTCATTATTGTGATCAAGCTGCAGAAGGAGTGATGTGCTGCAGATCTTGCTCTTTTCCATTGAAAACTTTCAGAATAACTAGCAAAGAATTAAGAACCCAGTATTCTTCCAAATTAAGTAGTTTGTACCTAGCTAAACAGGAAATGGTGGACCATAAAAAGCCAAGTGTCAGCTCTCAGGGGAGTAAAACTCTGAAAACACTTGTTTTATCTTCCATTAAAATAGTAACTGTATTTACATACGAAATCTTAAGAAATACTTCAATATATGTACCAATACAAATTCTTACATGTTTTTGCATTCTTTTTTCATGAGGCTTTTTTACAGTATTCTGTGTTAGAACAGCTCTGAGGTAGTTTACTAGCAGGAGCTGTTACAGACATTGCTAGTGACTACTGAATGTATGGAGGAGGAAGTTAACTTGTAAGGAAGGAGAAAATAAGATTGGAAGGAGCTAATAACATGGAGAGACAAACTTCTCTTTGTCAAGAGTGTCTCTAAAGTACTTGTTAAAAAAATTTATAAATAAAAAGTACTTACAAAAATTTCTTCTGGCAGAAAAATTAAAAAATAGTCTCTTTTTCCTTTGTGATTTCTTACATGTTTGTATATGAAAGTCAATTGCTTCTGGAAATAGAACTGAATGCCCAGATTTTTTTAGATTTCCATGATGATGCAGTTATGTCAGAGAAGTGCGAAGTGTATTCTTTACTTGGGCTAATGGGTGACTATCCAAAGTCCTATAGCTAAAATACTGGGAAGGATGTCCTGGTACACCCATAGCTGTGTAATGTTTAGAAATTATCTGCAAACCTCCCTGAATGGATGCAAGTAGAAAAAGTTGTCTGTCCTTCAGTACCCATGGTGTGATAATCACTGATAAAATTCAGCAATTTTAACCTGGACTTAAGAATTTTTTCCAACTAAAATGAAATCAAAATTTACATTGTCTTGTGACACCTTTCAGTCATGAAAAATTTTTTCAGTGATGGAGAGAAAGTGGAAAAAAAAAGCCCATTGAGCTTTGATTACAGAAGCATTGGGGAGAAGTAGGAGTAGTTAAATGTGTAGACAATTTAAACATAAAGAAAACATGAAAAAACTTGCCCTCCACACTCCCACTTTCTCTCATCTACCTAACTTCTACTGTGTTTTTATTGAATTACAGTATCTCTACTTTCTATTTCTGATTTTTTTTTCTTTTCTCACAGTACCATCAATAATTGGAAAGTCCTATGCTGCTGTTAAATACAGAATAACTAATGATCATTAAAAATCCTCTTATGTTTTCTTTTCCAGGCTGCATTAGGAATTACACAGATGGTTGAGGACACTCTCATTGAGCATGCTCATACAAAGCCGCTCCTTCCCAGTCAGCTAGTGAGGTACAGAGAAGTGCAGCTTCCTGACAGTAAGTTAAATGATTTATTTACAATATTTAAAGCACATTAAAATGAGATTCTCCTAGCTAACAGCATTTTAAAATACATGTTGCTAAGAGTGTGTTTTGAAGTCAAACTTACTTCAAGGTATTTTAAACTTAAAATTCAGAAATACAGTTAGGGTGTGTTTTTACTAATAAAATTATGTACTAATACATTACCTTTCTAGGATACTTGACAATTAATTTGATTTAATTTTTAATTTGTGTGTGTAAATTGGACTTCTTGGGATGGCTTGGACAATCTTTTGGTGACTGCCAACCCAAAGCCCTTGGTGATCAAATAATTCTGCACTTCAGTTCTAAGCCACTTGTTATAATTTATGGAAATAAGAGCCCTGTCCCACTCTCAGCTACACATAGTATTTACATTTGAATAAACACCATTCTTTGAACATTTCTGAGTGTTAATTGACCATTAAGAATTGCAGGTAATGACTGAAAAAACGAAAAGCTCTTACACAAATAACTTTTTTTTTTTACAGAAATTCTTAAGGTCTTGTAGTGCATGTATGCTTTTACTTCCATGGTAAAAAAAGTGTTTTTGATAAGAAAGGAGGTTCAAGTATTTCTGGGAGTGGTGACATATGTAGCTATACCGACAAGATAAATTACCCATAGCTGATCATCTGTGGAAGCTACCATATACAAAAGAAGTTGTTGGTATTAAATGCTGAATTATTTCTAAAGTTCATAGTAATTTCTGGCGGATTGTCTTTAGACATTGTTTACACAGTAGAGGCAATGCAGAATTTCACTGCAGTTCCAAAAATATTTGCTTGAAGAGAAGCAGCCAGTTTCAATTTACTTGCTGATATTTCCATGCAGCAACATTTTGATGGTGAAATAATGCATTCTTTTCTTGTCTCATTAAAAATATGCTCCTAGTGGAAATTCTGCTTTAACAGTCCTAAACCACTTACTGTAATTCACCCCACAAACCTTAGACCATTATCTTTTTAATTGTGGACAGTAAGAATGTACACTGTCATGAACTTAAATGTTTTAACTTTGTCTTTTAGGAGGTTGGTTTGTATATCAACAGAGAAATGAAGTTCATAATAACTGTGGCATTGAAATATATTACCAGACAGACATGCAAAGCACTTCTGAGAATATGTTTTTGGAGCTCTTTTGCCAGATTATCTCGGAGCCGTGCTTCAATACGCTGCGCACCCAGGAGCAGTTAGGTGAGTTCTCAGGAGTGGTTGTGTCTGTGTACACGGGAGCTGTCACAGTCACACGCTCGCACAGGACCTGAGGAGGTGTTCTCTCCCTGCCTAGTGAATGCCATTTAAAGGGCACTTGGTAAATGGAAATCATCTTAACTGCTGATGACTCGAAGAAATTTGACTGTGCACGGAGTCTAAAATAAGAACAAGCAGGCATGATTTTTAAGATGCCTGAAATCAACTCCAACTCAAAAAAGTGCAATCACTCTACAGAAAACTTCATATTAGAATTTACCAGAAGGAGATTGGATCAGTTCCCTAAATTTCTAGATCTTAAAGAATCAGTAGTAGTTCGATGTTTCCTGCTTGTGATCTTACTTCTAGGTGCACTTCATGATTCATAGGATCACAAAATCATTTAGGTTGGAAAAGACCTCTTAAGATCACTGAGTCCAGCTGTTAAATTATAAACCTTATTTTAGAAATACTGCTGTGTGGGTAATGGTAAGATACCATGTTGGTGAAAACCTAAATACATTTCAGACTTTTTAAGACTATAGCTGTTCACCAATAAGTACAAATATTTATTACCTGAACCAGTAAGGCTGAGAACTGGTGAGGTTATTCCAAACAGAGTAAGAAGGAGACAGATTCCGCATGACAGCTCACATAATTGAAATGCTGGTTAGGAGGAGTACAGGTTTTCCAAAGGTGAGAAGCAGACAAATATTTCAGCCTGAGGACTACCAGGGATGTCAGGCAAGATTAGGCTTTTTGTGAGCAACTAGCAGAACCAGCCATACAGTATTCATCAGAGGGATTTCAACTATCTGTATACCTCTGAAAATAGGATAGAACACAAGTTATTTAACAGGTTTTTGAAATATGCTGGTGGCAGGTTTTGTATAGAAGTTGAAAGTGACAGCTAAAGGGAGAGGGGGCAACTGAGGAAGAACTGGTTTAGTCCAGCACTTCATAATTGCCAAATAATAGAGCTCGTGAGACCTAGGAGGGGAAACAGTAGAAATACCATCAAAATCCATGTAAACTTCAGGGAATTGTTAGTGATATTTCTGAGAATGCTTAGGGAGAAAGAAGTTCCAGAATTAGAAGTAGTAACAAGAATTCTTTTAATTAAGGGTTGAGCAGTATGAGAAAGTGGAGGAGAAAAGTTGGCAATGATGGAAAAAAATCAGTGTTCAAATAATCAGAAAATTCAGGTTGGCCTAGTTAGTTTTAAATGAAAATGTCACCTGTGGCCAGATGACTTCCAAAATAAACACTGGTGATCAAAGGTCATGTCTTACCTTTGAATAGGAAAATAACAGATTAATCAGATTAAATTAGAAGCTTTTAAAAAATTCAGAGTGTGATGAACTCTGCATTCTATTCCAAAGAATGAAATTAGGAAATCCTGGAATTAGAAGTTTATAATGGAAAATTCGTCCATCATAGGGTATTGGAAAGATAGGCACAGCTAAATGCTGCATCTTTCCTTTAAAAAAGGAAAGAGAAAAAGCAGAAAAAAGGAAAGAGAAAGAGAAAAAGATCAGTCAGTTTAACTCTAATTCCAGGAAAATGTGGAATAAGTTTTCAAGCTAGTTCTAAATTCATAGAAGGTAACTGATAGACTGAAATACCTAGGTGGAAGAACTACACATTTGGGTACAGGACTTTGGAAGGTCATGACTGTAGAATAGAGAATAGTTCATTTGGAAAACTCTGTTTCACAGAGCTCTGCTGTGATCCAGTGTTCCATGGTATATTTTCATCAAAATTCTGGGTGATAGAAGAGTGAGGATACTCACTGAATCTTCAGATAATACTAATTTGGGAGAGGCTGCAAGTATGTGGGAAGATAGAGTTAGAATTTAAAATTAGTTTGACATTTTGGAAACATGATTTGAATGAAGATAAGATGCAATTTGTTAGGAACAGTTTGGCAGGAACAACCAATGGCACAGATACAAGCCAGGAAGCAACTGGCTAGGTAGCAATTTTGTAGAAACTCTGTAGAGTACAGTGGATCAGAAGTAGGACATAAATCAGCAGTGTCATGCTGCTGTGTAAAATGCTGGGATATATAAATGGAAGCGTTCAAAATGCACTCACAGTAATACTCCTGAATTGTTCAGATGAAAACTCTGAAATACTGTAACCAGTTTTGACATGAGCATCATGAAACTGTAGGAAAACTAAAAACAACATTTAAAAGACTGAAATGTGATAGATTTGTTATTAAAAGTGTAGAGGAAGACTGAAGAAAGGATTAGTTGTTCAGATTAGAAAATCCTGCAACAAAAAGGAAGGGAATACTACTACTTCTCTCGTTTGCATCATCTCCTCCTTGCCCCTCTCCTAAACTGATGTTTACCTCAGTGAAATAAAGATGTTCTAAAGAAATACAGTGCATTATTTTATTTATAACACAGAATTAAGTTAGCATAGTATTGCATTCTTGCCAGACATGCCACATTTGGCAAATTCAGTGCTATGACAAAGGATTTTTTTGAATTTGTTGCTGTTCTTGTTTTGCCAAGGTTACATTGTGTTCAGTGGCCCACGTCGGGCTAATGGCATCCAAGGACTGCGATTTATTATCCAATCTGAAAAGCCACCACACTATTTGGAGAGCAGAGTTGAAGCATTCTTAAAAACTATGGAGAAATGCATAGAAGACATGACAGAAGAGGCCTTCCAAAAACACATCCAAGCTTTAGCAATTCGTCGTCTAGACAAACCAAAGAAGCTGTCTGCAGAATGTGCTAAGTACTGGGGAGAAATCATTTCCCAGCAGTATAACTTTGACAGAGGTAAGACAAATGGTAATTCCTTTAAAACTGAATGCTCTAGTTTGGCTGCATTTGTCACTGTTGAGTGTCATATTTGTTTGGGAACAACTTAAACTTTTACATAGCCTATACATAATTTACTGTCTATTTCCCTGAAATGCTGTCAGATACACACTGACATTCCTGACAGTGCACACATTCGTATGAACCCTGTTTCTCTTTGCATTGTGCAGTTGTTCTGAGGGAGTGCTGGAAGAGGCAACAGCAGGTATCTTAACTGATGTGCAATCTGTCTCAGCTTAGAGTGGATTTGAAGAAACACTAAACTTTTTTGTGTGTTTTTCTTCTGTGATGCTTTGAAGGTTATAGGTTTGTAGAAGACCAAATGAGATCCAGCTTCTAGTGTTATTACTGAAAACGAACTGACAGTTACTTACTGTGTGGTCCTGCATAATATTTAAGTTGTATTTTTAAAAATACTTTTAAAACGTATTTTAAATTTAAAAAAACCACTGAAATACATTACTAATACAGTTAGACACATTAGTAATACAGTTTCTAACATTAAAAAAAAAAAAGTTTAGGTACAGATGAGTTTTTCCTGACATTTTCGTGTCTCGACTCTTATTCACAGCTGTAATTTTCTGTCTTCATGCATAATATACTTCCTCCATAAAACTCATTCTGTATTCTGTGACTTCTCTTCTGTTTTATGTGCACTGTATTGGCTTTCCATGATAACAAATACAGTCTTCTTGCTTCACAATGACTCACTGAGCTGTTTAATAATGAAGAGTTTTGACTTGTCTTCTAGCCTGGTCTAGAGAGAATAAGAACTACTTACGAGGTTTCATGCCTGAGCATAAGAAGTGGCACGGAAACTTATCAATTCAAGTACTTTTTATTTGTGTCTGATGAAATAGTCCGATTTTTCTCTGCCTTAAGTGGTTCTGTTTATACCATAATTGGATCAATATTATCTCTCTGGAATTCCTTACTGCTAAGTGTAGCCCTATTTTTCAAATCTAAATCCCACTTACTATTTCCCTTGACTTCTATATCTTAAATTCCCCTCTGCCCCCTAGTAACTTTGTCATTAATGATTTTAATATGACTAGAATTGTCAAAATCAGAAATTCAAATTCCAGCCTTAAGAAGTGGAAGGATTTTTTTGTTTGTACATTTTTAATATTACTACTTTTACTGTTTTCTCCCAAAACAGTTGATTTTTTTTATTTCCTCCCTATATAACTTCATATTACTTAGTGCCTGCATTACAGGCTTGTTCAGTGCCTGTTCTCTTGTACGTGTTTCTTCCTTGATCTTCTTGCTAATCCTAAGAAAAGCAAGCATGCCTACAAGAAACCTTTCTGCTTTAACAGCAGTGGTATTAGATGATTAGTCCATGACAATTTAATTAATATGGAGGAATGTAGCAACTGAAACATGGTGTCACTACTTCTTAAGGGGTATGTAGGAACCATTCTTAACTTTTCTGTAAAAGTATGTCCTACCATCCTGTTTCCTAACTGAATAAAAGCCATCTATAACCAGTCTGCATTAGAAATGTGTAACTGATTTGAAGATAATATACAAGAGTAGGCATCTCTATTTTAGTTACTGAATATCTCACAGTGCAATCAGTATTCTTCAAACATGCATTTTTTTAGTAAGTCAAATCAAGTAGACTCATTGAAGTATAATTTTCTGCCAAGGTTGTACTGACAGTTTTACTGAAGCAAGTATTAACTTGAAAGATAACAATGAAAAGCTTTTCATTTGCAGTCAATTATAGCATCTGAATTTGAAAGACGTATACTTTGTATAAGCAGTGTGTTATAACCAGCTGTGATCTGCAGGCTTACTCTAATTTGTACTATTGTTGTGCAGATAACATTGAAGTGGCTTATCTGAAGACCCTGACCAAGGAAGACATTATACAGTTCTACAAGGTAAATTACTCATGCAGCTAAAATGTTACTTAGAATGAGATGGAGGTACAATTGAATCTTAATTGTGCATACTCTGAAGGGGTATAATCACACCTGTTTTAGGTAGATGATAAAATGGATGCAGGTATCTTTTATTTCCTGAATATGACTTAGTTTAATAGCAACTGTAAAAATTGCACAGAATGGTAGAGTTTTGTTGTGTTTTTTTCCCTTGCTGGCTCTTATTCTTGATGTTTCATTTTTCTTTTCTTTATGGATATAAAATGTGCTGCTCTATGACCAAGCCTGGCCAAAATTGTATATTTGTTCTTTTATCTTTTTCTTCAGCCAATCAGTGATTCAGCTTATTTTATGGGCATGAATTGTGAATGAAACAGATATTTTTAAAGCTTTGTTCACTGTAAATCAGTAGGCATTTTTCTTCCTGTAATGGTTAGGCAGAGAAAAGGAACAACAAATTCATGCAATAATTGTACATTTTAACTCAGATGGATGTCCAATATAAGTGATTGAAATGTGTCTCTGTCCTGTCTCTGTCACCCTCCACCAATATAAAAAAAAAAATTGGGCATCATTCTTTGTCTTGTAATGTGTAATAGAGGATGGCATTTCCCTACATTGCAAAGTGCTTGTGGAGTTCTATTACTTATGGTGCAGCTGGTAGCTCAAGGAGTTCTTTGGAAAATAAGATCAACCTAATGTCTTTGGAATTTATTATTGGATGGAAAAATTTCTGCCCATGAAGAAGCATGGCATGTGTGTCGTCTGTCTTTTTTCCTCTTTTGGGCAGAGGGGGTTGTTTACTTTCATTTTTTTTTGATAGTACGACAGCATATGTGAAATTATGCAGCAAATGCAAAGTTAGTAAATGGAATTTCAGTACTTGCTATTTAATAAGTGATAACTTGAACAAGTATGCATATTCTGGGTTAGTAGGAATCTGTACTATTTTGCTTACACCAGTGCTTAATACATGATTATCCAGCATTCCAGAGTAGAAATAGCAGGCTAGATTGGTGAGGTAGTTCAGCTGAATTTGATGATTGTGTTCAGGGTTACGTGATTCCAGAATGCTGCTAGGGATTGAAAATTCTGCAGAGATTTTAGGTTGCGTTCCTGATACTATGAGAGTTTATGGCTGAATTTCTGTTACTTACAGTTTTTCTGAGTTTCAAGCAGTACATGAATGGCTTAACTTGATTGTAAAATAATTCAGGAGTACTGTATGGATGACTTTTAGTAATATTTGAAGACACATCCCAAAATTCATCCCTCATTTTAAGGCTTAAATTAAAATTTAAATGGTCTTGTTCTTTTTACTATTTTATAATGTCTAAGGAATACTTCCTATACCTGAAGGAGTTGATATTTTTTACTCTAGGTGCTGTTGGCAATAGATGCTCCCAGAAGACACAAGGTATCAGTACATGTCCTTGCCAGGGAAATGGATTCCTGTAAGTATTGAATATGATATTTAACAATTCCTATGAATTTAACAATTCATAGTTACAGATAGCCATGTTTTATCATACAAATCCACTGTAAGAAAAACTCAGCTTTGGAGATGATATACCTTTCAGAGGAAAAAGGTGGGGTTTCTTCTAGGTTTACTTCACATGGGTGCTTCAGATTTTTTGTTGATTTTTTAAGACAAGTTTTTCAGCTTATCAATATTCTGAAGGATATTAATAATAAAACAATACATCCTAAAATAGCACTTCTGTTTTAACAAGATATTTTAAAACAAACATTAAACTTTGTAGTAGTCCTATGGGGGGAAAAAACCCCAACCAACCCCAAATTAGAATTTGCACTTATCAATCCAGTGTGAGCGTTTTTTTGCCAGACAAGCAATGAATGTCCACAATAATATTCAAGCACTCTCAAAGGGGAAAACAAACAAAACCCAAAATCTCTGGGAATGTCAAACATTTTATTTAAACTTTTAAAATATTTTAAGTATTTAAATAAAGGTGCTTTATTTTGATACCTGTCTTATAAGAGAAAACAGTTAATCAGTTATGTAAAAGACAGTAATTAAATGATGGTCGCAAATTAATTTTGCTGATGTTAAATAGGCCCTGTTGTTGGAGAATTTCCATGCCAAAATGATGTGAACCTGGCACCAGCACCACCACTACCACAGGTAAAAAGACACAACAAAAAAAATCCTAGCCTGCATTCATAATCTAGAGGTTTTGGATCATTAAATATGAGTTTATAGGGAAAAACAGACCTTTGGAAATTCCCGCTGTCATGGGGCTAATGTTTTAGCTCTTTTCTACATGCATTTTTGTTCTTACTAACAATGGGGATTTTCCTGATTTTTCTTTTTATCAGTTTGTCCATTTACCTCTCTTCTTTTTAGTTCTCTGAAATAAAAGCTATTTGTAATAGTAAACTGCAGTGGGTATCTGCACTTTGGAGTAAATACAGATGATTATTGTCTGAAAGTACTGATTCTATATGATCAGATAAATTAGGTGTCGAGAGAGACACATATGGATCAACAAATTTATCATCTTTGTATAAAAAACCCCAAGCAGCCCACCAACCCCAAAGTAACAACAAAACCAACTACTTGGTCATTATCTTAAAGCTTAAAATATTAATGTACATTTCTGCCAATGTGTTTCATTGTAGAGGAAACAATTTGGCAAATTCTATTCATACAAGTATTACAGATTTTACTGTGGTTAGATAGGACAGCACTGGGCCGTTACTGGACCTTCAGTGAATTTTCCTGAAGGATGGCAGTGTTTGTCCCAACAAGTGGTTAATTTTCACAGTGTGGTAGGTCTGTGTTTTTCATCAAACCTTACAGGTGAAATAATTGTCATGGGTAGAAATTTCTGTATGAATGGGATGGGGATATATTAGCCATTATGACTGAAATATTAGAAGCTTACTTTGTTACTACATCTAAAAATAATAGTGCATACAATTGCTGTTGTGCTTATGATCTTACTCTGATATTCAAAGGACAGGTGGGGTGCTCTGAAGTAGAATAAATATTAAAAGGTCAGCTCTGCTTTTATTGGAGATTCTGACGTTATTAGCAATGCAGTTACTGCATTATAGCTGTTTGAAATGATGTAAATATGAAACTGGTTGTTTCATAAGAAATAACATTGTATTTTGAAGATTCCTGAATAATGAGGTATGAATCACTAATATTGTAGAAAAGACCAAGACAGGTATATTTATTGTTTGCTGTAGCAACAGTTAAAGTGAAAAGCAAGGAATTTGTCACTCCTCTGATTGAAGATACTGAGCAGACTTTTTCTCGCATGCGCTTCTTTGCAGCCAAGTGTGATTGAAAACATGACAGAATTCAAGCGCAGTCTGCCGCTCTTCCCACTGGTGAAACCACATATCAATTTCATGGCTGCAAAACTGTGAAGAACCTCAATGGATGAAGAAATGCAAATGATCAGTACTGACATGGTTTCAGGGGACTTCGTGATGAACAAAATTATTAAAGATCATTGGGAGAAATGGTTCTGTTCATTATGAAAGTCCCAAATTCCTTCTTGGTTCATTTGACATTAGCTGTGTGTTAGGGAGAGAGAGTATATAAAAATCAGTTGTGGTCATGTGTCATTTATATTACAGACAGCCTGTTAAAAACCAAAATCAACTGAAACAATAATAATAAAAGAAACTTGTAGATGCAGTATATTTTTAAAATAACATATCCCTTCAGATTTTCATTTTGATGAAATAACCCTCCAGAGCAAACAAAGTTGCTTGAAATGTGCTTGTTACTCCTGAAAAACACCGTTTAGTATCCCAATAATTTTTTTATTGGGAATTGGAGGGGGTGAGATAAGTAAGTCCTTTTTGGGATGGGGTCAACAATTTTTCTTAAAAATAGAGACTTTCACATTTTTTTGAAGTGACATGTTGAATGATACTTTTTTAATTGATCCTTAATGTAACCAACATGTTTTCTATTTAAGTTTTATGCAGACCAGTGGGGCAGAAAAAAAGGAAATTTGACAACGCAGTAATAAGTGAGAGAATTGTCTTAATGAGAATAATTGAAGATAAGGGCATGATTTTAATCTTTCTATACAAATTTGGGGAAATTTTATATTAAAACTAGTAAAATGCTGGAAACACTCTATTAGTGTGTCTTATTTTTGTTACCAAAAGTGTTGTCCCAGTCTCTTGATACTGTCAGCATCCTGTTCAGTTTTATAGCGTTACTCTGAACTGTCCATTTGGTATATCAAATACTTTATTTGGTGTCATTTTTTTGTTTTCAGTTGCATATGTGCTAATGGAGAACTCAGTCTGTTTTGCCTCACCTGTTAGGTTGGGTCTCAGTCCAGCAAAGCACTCATTAGTGCAAATTAAACTAAACACACACTAGTTCTTTACTCAAGAACTCAAAGTGCATGTCAAAGAGGGGCTCTCTAATGAGTCAGATACATCATTATTTTGATGCATGCACGGGTCCTTCTTGTCCTTCAGGAAGGTGTTTGGGACAGTGCAGTGCTACAGCACAGCCTGTGCTTCAGGTTACATCACAAAGGGTTTGCTCCTACTTCTGGGAAGAAGGCTGTGCAGAACTCAGAAGGATCAATAACTATGCTGAAATAATGTTTATATATATAGATATATATATTCCATAATGTAGTAAAATAATTAAACAATATGAGGTGTCTCGTTCCTCACCAACTTTACTGACTTTTGCAGAGTGGCCTTGTGCTTGGGACAGCACCCAAACAGGAAAAGGCAAGGAGCATGAAGTTCTACCTCTGTAATACATAAAAGAGATGGCACTTAGACAGGAGAAGATATGTAAAGCACTGAAGGTATAAAATGTGCTCATCAGAGGTGTTAGTGAGAATTTCCTTCTTACTAAAAGAGCCTGAAAGTAATGCCCTGATGTGACAGGCATGTGTGTCAAACATCAGAATCCTGGTATAGTCAATAGGGCTGTTGTGTGATTGAATCAATGTTGGTTCTTACATTGGCTCTGAGGCCAATTTAAATGAATGCTTGACATGGCAAGGGCCTTAAGTTGGGTTTATTTGAGAGTCTCTTCTAACTGAATAAATATGGTGCATTTAAAAGTTGTTTTAAATGTTAATGGTACATGTTTCAGTATCTTTTTAATAAATTTGATGAGAGTTTGTGATGTAACCTGTTGCCAGGGAAGGCCCCTAGCATCTTTTTTAGGCTGATGAAAAGACAAAAAAAAATACAGTCTAAACAAAACCAGACAAGATGTCTTATGCTCATATTTTTCATGGATCCTTCACATGAGGCTTTTTGCCCTCTTGCATTTCACTTTTGTTTATAGTTTTCCTTCAGTAAAAGTATTTGTATTATAGATATTAAAAGTTTTGACAACATATTATAAAAATATATTTTTTGGGATTTAGTATTTAAACATACCACTCTTATAGTGAATACAATGAAGTGGCTCCTATTGTGTGTAAAAATAAATATATATATATATATTCATGGAAATACTATCAACTTTTAACAGATTATATAAATAAATTGGAATAGCAGTGTACCTAACACAAGCTCACAAATCATGTTTTCCAGAGGGAAAAATGTATACCTTCAAAGTTCTGTGACTGGATGTGGAAACCCATGTAGTTTTCCAACAACTCTTAATTTCTTTTAAGTGTTCTCCAGCATTTTACAGTTTCTGAGTTTGATATAGCAGTAAATTTTGATAAACTCAGGCATACTAATGGGTTCATTTTAATGGATCCAAAGCTGCAGTGTCTACAAGCAATAAAGAACTACCTAGAATACACTGTAATTCAATTTTAGTGCTTGTTAATTAGTTTATGTAAGAAACCATAAATTATTATTACATAACTGTAATTTTTGCAAGTGCTATTTTAAGCAGTTGATGTGGAATTGGGTGCATGTGACACAGCCAGTATGACAGAGTGCTAGAGTTATTCTGTTTACAATAAACAATCTGAATTTAATGTTTGGAGTTCTTAATTTGTTTCATTTTAATTTTTGCATACTGGTAATGTTACATCTATCAGTCTGTGCATGTTTTGTATTAGACATGTTAAATGTGATTTTCTGCTATCCAGTTGGACTAGTTAGGCCAAATAGCATTGCTGCAGAAGTGCTCCCAGACACTTCTCAGGAAGTTTCAGAGGACTTCCCCATGTGGCATCCCACACCTCTTAGGTAGATCCACCTCTGTTGTCCTCTAAGTGTATGAAAACTTAGTAATATAAAGGTAGAAATACTTACACAAGGCAGAATTTTAATTATCAAATCCGAAACTGTACCTTTAGGCCATGGCTGCAGCCAAGACTGAATCTTGCCTAGTGCAGCTTTACAATGTTGCTGCTTTTGAGAAATTACTTTGCCTGGTCATTTTCTTTGTTCTATGCACACCAAAAGACTACATTTCAAAAGGTTAGGAGTGTGTGATTGTTAAAGTAGTAAATCATGTCAATTCTGATAGCATAAAGATAAAAGTCAGCAGGTCCTCCTGTTCTCCTGAGGGAGCTCCTTGAACTAACACATGACAGTGAGCAGCATTAAGAGAGACAGGTTTTGTCCTTGGCATTGGGAAGAGTGGTTGGTATTGTCAGGGGAGAAAGAAAATGCCAACAGCCCACCTGGAAAATTACTTGTCCCCAATGTCCCAATTGTTAGGGGTTGGTGTAAATCTTGACTTACTGACTTCACTGTCTTGCAAAAAATCAAGTTATCCAAATCTACATTAGCTAATACTATTAGCCATTAAAAAATGCTTGAGCTTGTTCAGATTAAGTGCTGGGATGTGAGCAGCCTTTGTTGATGATGTGTTCCACAGTGTAATCATAGCCTCTGGGGGAAGCGTTACACACCTTTTTAACTTCATTTATTATTATCTAGCTCTTGTTTTAAAACAGGATCAGCAGAATTTTACTTTACCTTTTCTCTCCTACTTAACTGGCTACTATGCTTTTACTGTAGGTCTGCTGTAAAATGAAAAAACATTGTCTTCTACATTTTCCTACATTTTTCCCATGTTTTTTCAGTATGTGACCATTGAGCTGGCATGGTCATCCTCAGTGACACTGGGGCCTTTGCTTGAGCTCCTACCTGATGTGATATTCAAATCCAGCTCTGAAATACTTGGTTTGCAAGTCAGTTTTTAATATTGTTGCTATGACAAGGCACCTCTGGGTATTTTAAAGGCAGAAGAGATCAGAAAGTCAGGCCCCTTTTGTACCTTGTAATTTTAAAAGAAGGCTAGCCTGTGTAGATTCTGCTGAAAGGCTTTTATCTGAAACATTACTATTTACCATTCAAAGAATATAAATTACAGTATGTGCTATGGGTAGAATATAATGGTAAGAGTGGGTGAAATTTGAATTGCAGTTCAAAGGAACAAAGTATATAAGGCTAAAAGCCCAGGAGATTGTCACAACTAAATCACATTTAACATATTTGAACTCGAGCATCTAAACAGAATTTAAGACTGAAAATGTTTATGGCTTTCTAAATTAACATTTCTAAGCCCAATTGCAGCATTAAAGGATGTAGACATGACACTGGTGAGCATTTGCCACTGTTAATTTTTAAGACTCTCTTTAGTGGTGCAGTGCAAAATTCCCAGTTACATTCCTTGACTGTGCAATGGAGGGGGAAAGACACACAGCTCCAAGTGCAAGAAAGTGACCAGGCTTAGTCTTTGGGAAACTCCGGAGAGAGGCATCCAAGTTTAAGTCCTGCATCTTTCTGAGGATTTGCCGTCACTTTATTGGGTGTTAGATGTGCTTCCTTCTGCATCAGATTTCTGGATTTGCACTATCTGCTCAGCTTCCTTTTCAGAAAGGGAAGCAGGGAATTGTGGTGCCTGGCCAGTGACTAGCAAAGGCATGTAAAATTTCACTGGAGCAGCAGCTGGAACTCAGGACCCTTTCCAGCCCTCCCATCCATCCATACACAGAACTGGGTGTCCTGTGGTACCTGTGGGCTCAAACACACCTCTGTTCTGGTGGGGAACACTTAAAAATCAGCACAGGTTCCACAGAGGGGAATGAGGAGGTCCTCAGCCTATGTTAATAACCTGTAAAGTGGGAAGAACAGGCTAGGGAAGATTCTGATAGAAAATGGAAATGAGGTTGATGTTTTGATAACTTCAGCTAACCACTGTGCTGTGTATAGAAGAGTGCTTGTTTTATATGAACTCTGTTGTAGAGGATGAACTGCTGTGATAGGTGACAAAGAAGAAGAGCTATTTGTGAATTCCAGGCAGATGTAGGAGACCAATACTAATGCATTTTACATGGTTAAGGCTGAGTCATTTCAGAGCATGTGCAAAATGGTATTGTGGGGTATTGAATGTAGAAAATCTGGGTGTCCAAATGTCAGTGAAAACTGAGGCAGCCCTTTGAAGATGTAAATTTTAGATGTGAGGCCTTTTAGTGTACAGAGATCTTAGAAAATTCCTGAATAGTGCTAAAGCTTGATAAGGCAATGTTGGAACTAGTTTAAAACACCAGAAATACATAAACATTTCACAGTAATAGTGCTCAAAAATTATTCACTTAGTCTTTTTTAAACTTTCTAGCTGGCTTTGGAATGAAGTAAGTTTAGCAGGACAAATTTCAACCCAAGTGATTATTTGTGCATATGTGTGAAAGCCAGGGAAGTTCACAAAGCTCAGTGCCCATCAGTGCTCTGGAGTCAGTCAGCTGTCAAAAGGTTCACTCCTCACTTTATCCCATTGTCATTACAATAACTTCTAGCCTGCTAACAGTTCTGTAGGGCAGAAGGAATAGAAGTGTTTTAAACAACCAATTTCTTAAAAGCCATTATCCCAAGTGAAGTTATTTGATACCCGTATCATCTCCGGGCGGGCACCTATTAAGGGGGAAGTTTCAAGAGTCTGAAAAAAATCTGTGTAAATAATTCTGTTCACAGATTATTTCCAGATAACATTGTAGGAAGAGAAAGTGATAGTGACAATTCTGTGGCATTAAATGTATTTGAGGAACACAGGAATCTGTATGTATAACTGGATCTGTCATCTCCACAAGCTGATTGTTTAGTTCTGCTACTCTGTCACCTTCAAAGGCAGAGACGGCTGCTGCTCACCTCACCTCATGTGATGTCTCCCTGGCCAAGGTGAGGTGAGCAGGTACTGCCATTGTCACACCAGCCCAAAGTGTCACTGGTGTCCCTTTAGCACTGTACACAGTGTGCAGACAGCATGCATATGCTCTGGGATATTTTTTCTGTGATTAGAGCTGATCTTCTAATCCTGGAAAGCTTTAGTCATGAAATTAAACAAAGATGGCACCTACAGTGTGTCCAAGCCTGGAGAGCCACCCTGGACTGCTGCTGGAGCTCAGCAAAGTGGGAGATTTAAGCAAGTGAAACTATTGCAGAAATAATTTAAAAGCAGGTGCTACTCAACTGCAGCAGGAGACATCTGCTGATGTATGCACAACATGATTCTATTGCTGTGAATAAGCTAAGAAAAATGTACCTTATGCAGCCTTTTCCTGGAAGTAGGAAGAGTAGAATATTTAAGAGTGGAATAGCTCATAGGCTCTGTGTAACTTGAAGAATGCATATATAAAGAATGCTTGTAGTTTGGATTGTCCACTTGAATTTAAATGTCAGTAATTGTTAAAGATACTATGAATGTGAAAATGCAAAAGATTGTATTAAGCTCAATGTATACAAAATGTAGGTGTGAGCTGGGGTGCTGGCCCACACTGTGAGCCACTTCATAAAAATAATGTTGAAATGGAAGATACTGCATATAAATTGCATGCCATTTTGCACTTCTTGTCTGATAATCATGTCTGTCTGTCGTGTCATTGTGTAAAAATTATAAATTCCTGGGAAGAGGTCATGTGTTACTGTGTGAACTACCAATGCACAACTGTGGTGCTGTACAGCTAATAATATGTGTTAGGCTTTTTTTAAATGTTGAATTGAGTAATTTAGTGTGAAGACCTTAATTTCAGGACAACTTGTAGTGTCTAAACAGTCCTAAGTTTCTTTAAAAGCAATAGAATAAAATTATCAGAATTTCTCACTGACTTTATTAGCTCTACATTCTCTACCCAACAAACACCAAAAAAAATAAAGGCAGTTGAGATAATTGATAACTAAATCCTTAAGCTGGCCTGATAACTGGAGTAAATGTGTTGTCTTATAATATACTGATAGCCCTAGATTATGAAATGTGTCTGTCTTAACAATGGTTTTGGCATGCACTCTTGGCTAGTCATTTGAAATAATCTTAAATACTTTTGGAATAGCTAATAGTCTTGGAAATCTTGGAACATTCATATCTTTGTTTTGATCTGAGATCCCCATACAGGATAGAAATGTTACACAAATATCTATGTAGATAGATACATGAATTCTTGGATAGAAATAATCAGAGTCCATAGTTTCCAAGGGTGTTGGACTGAGCTTTAATTTGGCAATGGTGTCACAGAAATCTGTGACAGAGATGTGTTACAAAGATGCCAGAGGAGCTGCCTTGCTAATCCCCCAGAGCCACCATACACCATGCAAGCAAAACAGTAATGTCTGTGTATTTTGTGAAGTATGCATTTGTAGTGTAATGAATCTGGCACTTTTTCTTAAGCTGAAGTAAATAATATACCTTCTCAAAACTGTGTGGAAAGATTTAAGAGATCTTGGTTGTCCAGCAGCTCAGCAGAGGCAATTGTTTAGAAAATGGACTGCAAGTCAAAATCAATTGTGAATGTTGATTTATGTGTATGATAAATAAGACTATATATAAGGGATAGCACAGTCAGTAAATTTAAACTATTCTACTTAGGCTAGTGGTAAATTCTGGTACACTGAACGTGCTGAGGTGCCCCCAGCAGCCATAGCAGAAATGTCCTGGCAACAATATGCACAGTCCCAGTGCTCTGGTATTGTAGGAGAGAGTGCCCAGTTTGGGGAGCTGTAATGAGAATGGAGAGCCCTACAGTACCCACAGCAGTTTGGTAATATTTGTGATGTTTCTTCCTGGTCCTGAAAGTGAGAATGGCCAAAGCTATCATGAGAGGAGAGCGATCCTGCCTTTATTGGCTCCTTGCAATCTCAGATGCTTTGGGCAAGCTGGAAAGTTCTGTTCTTGAGCAGCAACTACATCAAATCTCCTTATTCAACAGGTCTTTCCTTTGGTTTGATTTAATGTTACATGTTACTACCTTTTTCTTGTCCAAAAAGAAGTTTAATTTTATCTCCTCTTTTGCAATATTTATAGTGCATTAATTACTGCTATTTCCAACCAGTTACCTGTGCCTGCAGGTAACAGATGTGCTTAAGTATTTGAAATTGCTTGTCACATCTAGTTCTTCATCTTTGAAATGAAAAACAGAACTGGTGTTTTATTTATGGTGATGCAAGAGAATGAAAAGAACGAATTTTTGGGTCACTTGTTGAGTCTTTAGATTTGGCACTTCTGAAAATGTTTTTGAAAGTCAAGTAGAAGTGACTTACTGGACAGTAAAATTTGAACTATTTAGTGCCATTTTAACAGTAATGAATAAAGGAGCAGGACTGTAGGCTTAAATTTTCAGAGCAGTGTTTATGATGTAGTAGTATATATTCAATAATTACTTCCTGCTGTTTGACCAGGCTAGAGTAAGGGAAGACCAGGAAAGGAAGAGTTAATTTTTTGGGGTTAGAAGGTCTTTTTTTTTAGATTTTCTTATATGTTTCAAAGTTCAAAATATGCTATGCAAGAAAATAAGTAAAGCTTAATATCTTAATTTTTAGAAAGTGTAAAGTTTTTAAACAGGTATATTTTAATTATTTTAATGAGAAGCTTAATTTTTGTTGCTTGGAAAACAGCATATACTGAAGAGTAAAAACGTCAGCCTAAATGATTTACCATGAAACAAGAAGCTTTTGTGGTACCTTTCTTTCACACTGTAATTAAAGTTCTTGGTGCTATAAGATACAAGGTTTGCTGTTCTTCCCTGTAACAATGTGAGGAGTTGTGCATCTCACCGTTATGCATGAAAATGATTTCCTTCGTTCCGCTGAGGAAAGTCATGTCTGTATGATTCTACAGATAAAAACCCAAACGGAACCTAAAATGCTGAATCAGAGAAAATAAATCACTTTTAAATCGCAGAACTAGTCCCAGTGTGTATTTTCCAGGGGTTTCGTCCTTATCTCCACCAGCTCGGGACCTGGCGCTGCCCGTGCCCTTCACCCCGGGCTCTCCAAGGGTTTTCCCGGCCCGGCCCGCGGGGTGGCCCCGGCTTTGCCTTCTCCTCACGGGGGCTCCGGGCGGGCAGCGGCGGGGCCGCGGGCTCCATCCGGCAGCCGGCTCCGCTTTTGAGGGCTGCGGGGTTCCCGTGGATTCCCGGGGCCGTGTGAGGCAGCGCCGAGCGCAGCACGGCTCTGCCCGGCGCCTCACGCGTGGCGGCCGCGACGCGCCCTTCTCTGAGGCTTTGCTGGGGCACTGCGACAGCTGCCACGGCAGGGACACGCATGGAAGCGGCAGCAGTTCTGCCTACGGAGCATGTTTGAGGGAGAGTGGCGCACAGGGGGCTGAGGAAAACAGAGAATGGCCATTGGCATAATGGGGCCTTGATGGTAACGTGCTCGTAGCACAGACCGGGAGGTGTAACTGCCAGGTGTTCAAGCGAGAGAAAAGGGAAAAGGGTCAATGCGAGGCAGCTTTCATTGAGCGGTACCTGGTGACGCCAGGCGCGTTATCTCGCGGGGACAGCCCCGGGCCCGTCACGGGCAGGCCGCTGTGCCCGTGCGATAAGCGCCCAGCGCCGCCACCGCCCCCCGCGGGGGAGCAGCAAAGAGCCGAGGCACGACTCGCTCCAGCTGGTGCGAACCGATGGTCACAGACATTGCCCTTTCTTCCCGACTATCTCCGTCTCCGATCTTCCCCGATCCCCGTCTCCGATCCATGTGCGAGTTCTCCTCTGGCCAGACTCAGTGCTCATCTCCTCACCTGCTTGTCACCTGCCTCCTTCAGCCCATGTGTGATCAACATCCCCTACAGCCCACAGCCTTCTGCAGCTCCGAAGCCACATTTTGTCTTTTGCCTTGGAGTAGGATAGAATAAGCAGGGAAGTCACCAGCAGCTGTGGAGAACAGCGTTTTTGCTTTCAGATCCAGCCATACAGCACTGCAGGTGGCGATAAGGTGCTAAGATCCATCTCTTCTCTTAATGTGGCCCTTAAAAAACCCCAAACCCTTAGGAAACTGTAGTTCAGTTTCATCCAATCCCACCTAAGCAGTTTCACCATTCAAATTTTCAGAGTGTTTGGAAGATTCCTCATACAATTCACAAAACACACCATCTCAATCAATCTGAAGTCTTCCCTACCACCTAATTTTCAATTACCTGCTTCAAACTGTCAGAGATCTCCTACCATTTCCCACTAAGTGTCTGAACTATGACAGAAGAAATCTTCCATAGTTCCTCACTGGGGCCACAGAGCATGGTATTTGAAGCTCAGTACAAATCTTAGCAATTGGAAACATGGTCTTAGTAAAGGAATTGCCAGGCAACCAGGTGGTGATAGCAGCATTCCTGTGTCAGGTGAAGTAGAGGAGGAGGAGGAGGAAACCTTGCCTTGCAGAGCTCTGTAACTTAGGGGTGACAGGAATGGATCCTGCACTTCTGCCTTCCCAAAGTCTGTATGAACAGCCTCCTCTTGGCTCAAGACTTACCAGTGGGGGAATGTGAGAATGTGTAGGTGAGTGCAGGCACGTGAGCACTGAGGGAAGAGGAGCAGAATGAGCCTTGGGGCAGAGTGCGAGAAATTGGCAGCAGAATCTCATTAACTGCACACTTTGCACAGTGAACGAGGAACAGAATTACAGAGCCACAGGCCCCTTCCTCTGTGTTTTGCCGTGCAGCAGGACCTTCCTTTTCCCCCGGGTCAGACTTTTCTGCTGGGTGTGAGCATCCCTGGGCTGCACCTGCTGTGGTGACTCGCTAATACATCTGCTTGGAAGAGATGCCTGGTTTGCACATTGAAAGGATAAACTGCTTATCCTGTTTTCTGTAATTCTGTCACAGAGCAAAAGCTCATCTGACTGGTTTAACTTAAGGGTAAATACAAGGCAATGTGGTTGAAGGAGATAGAAAATGGAGAAGGGACTTTGAATCAGCTGATTTGTATTTAAAGGCTTTATTCTGCTTGCTCTTTCTAAAAATATTTTTTCTGGATTTGAGAAATAATATATAAATGATACCCTGGCAAGAAGTGCATAAAATCTGACAGATGAATAAATTGCACTCTCCAGAGCTGTAAGCTTGAAAAGAACATTGCAGATAATGAATGTTCTTGGCTTGAGAGAAATCCTGTCCATTAGAAATATACCTCTCTGAAGATTGATCTGAACTTTTGAGCTTTCAGTTGAATAATTGCTCTTTGAGATTTGAAAAAAAACCCCAACTTATTTAATTTCCCATTCACCAAAATTGAATAACACTGCAGTTGGTGATTTAAAATGTTGTTGAATTAATTATGACATTTTGTTAAATTCCCTTTTGTCTTTCCTTTGTCCGCTTTTTATTTCAAAGGCCTCAGTATCACCCCAGTAGAGATGAGAGATGAGTCAGAGATTTGTCAGCTTGAATGGCCTTAGACCTGTGCTTATCCCTGCTGACTACCCAGACGCAAGTTTGAAGTGATGTTACTTGCATCTTAAAGAGCAAGACTGAGAAAGCTCAAGCTTCCTTGCTCAGCTTTGTTCTGACCTTCTCTGCTACAGCCTGTCATGGCAAACAGGTCAGATTCACACTCACAGAGCTGTAATAAATAATCTAAATCTGGCAGCAAAGAAAAAATGAGAAGAGGTGAGTCTGAAGGGTGGTTTCATGAGTGACTGCTTCAGTCTCATGGCTGTATTGGGAGATCAGGTGTGTATCTGCATCCTCCTTTTCAGCCACCCACCTCACATTACTGGGCCTCAGTCAGGAGTTGGGAATGGGCAACTTAACTCCTGCCAGGAATGACAGTACAAATCATTAGTACCCTGGCTCAGCTTAAACCATGCCCCTGCCATGCAGATTTATGGGAAATCTAACATGATGTTACACACAGGATGAAAAGAGTAGATGAATCTGTTTTTCCAGCATCTTTCCTCATTCACCTTTAAATTCAACCTTGTAAATATAAAGTCTCCTTAAATTTTAAAGTAGTGAATGTACAGCCCTATTTGCAATCCTGAACATGATTATGGCACAGATTTCTATGACTCAGCAATATGTGAGTGAAATCTGTACACAAACAGCTGCTTTTGAAGCTGGACTAGGTGGCTGCCTGAGTCAGACTGCACTGCCAGCCCCTGCCCCTCACACCCACCACTTGAGCTCCAGTGCAGCAAATTTGGTCAAAGCTGCATCAAATGTTAAGGCTTCAGACCACAGGCATTGTTCAGACCACACCGACCCTTTCTGATCTGCCTCATATCCACACTGCAGATGTGCTGCCCATACTGAAACAAGGCCTGCAGCTATGACTTAGAGAATACATGATAGGAAAGGAAACTACAGCTATGCTCACAAGAGACCTGTTAAAGCCTTTTAGGATGTGGTATATTGGTTTGCAACATTTCAAACTTCAGCTGAAGACAAACATCTCTTGTTTTTCTGTATCATATAGCTAATTTTTGTGTCATCTCTGCAATTTTATTGTTCTATGGTGTAATTTTCAGCAAGCTATTTATGGGACTAAAGTCACTGTCAGCTTGGAGAAAAGACACAGTTTCTCTTGTATGTAATGAGGGTCAGAAGACTGTTAGAAGGTTCCTAGAAGGTTCCTGTCCCAAAATTGATAGCAGTACATGGATGCCTGTACAGGAAAAGTGGAAAGATTTATTCCTTACAGTTTCTTGCTATCTCCTATTCTTGAGTAGTCCAATTTTAATTTCAGGATTCGTATTTTCTTTCTGGTTTAGATATGCCATGTTATATACTCACATCATCAATACACTGAATATAGTAGTTGATGATTATTTTTAATTATGAGAATGATTGCTGCTGTATAAATTTCCCTGAGATGCCATTCTTCATTTAAAAGGGCAGGCACATGTTTTGCTACTCCACTTGCCTGCACTTTGGTGCACTGGAGCAAAATTTATTTCTGAGAAATGGGCTTTGCATATTTTTATGTATCTTTTTAACACTAAATTAATTTGAAGCATCTTTTGATGAGAGAGCATATCAAAAAGCTAAACAGTCATTACCTCCCACAAATCACCTATCCTTGGTAGAATAAGCCACCAGTGTTAGGTGGCAACCCCTTCACGATGAAACAGAATGCTGGATTTATGAGATACAAAGATAGCTGTTACCAAGACAAGACTTCACAAACCTGAAATGCAAGTTTAGAACAAAATCAATTCATAGTTTGGGCTTATAGAAAAAGGTGAAGGCTAGAATAAACTTCTACTGAAAAAAATAGTGCATCCTCATCACCTTGTGGCTTGCAGGCAGATTCAAAAAATCTCAGCTCAACAGCAGGTACCCACAAAAGGGAAAAAAAGAGATCTTCCCTTAGGACTCAGTCATCAGACTAACAACATCCTGCTGCTTTTGAGAGAGGAGTTATCCCTGGAACACTGCATTTGCATTGTGTCTGCTAACGTCAAGGCTTAGCACAGGACAAAAACATCATGAATTTAGCAGAAGTACTAATTCAGATAAGTACAGGCTCAGCTGTTGCTAAATTGGCAATTATAACTAGATAGTCTCTGCTCCCCTGCCATCATCATTGTCGGTGCTGAAGTGTTGTCTCAGTTCAGTGAGTATTCTATTTTCTAAGCTCTCATTTGTCTTCTGTTTGACAGCTTACAGTGATTTTGTTTAGCTGTACTGATGAACTGCTGTCAATGGAAAAAACTCCAACCACCAGAGGCATATGAGGATTAGCCAAAATGTACAATTCCTACACAGTTGGAAAATGGGGAGATTAACTATAAAAGGACTGAACCAGAATATGAGATCAGATCATCTTCTCAGATACTGCATGTGTTCAGGATTGCAAATCCATATCCAACTATCTTTATCTCTGACCTTTTAAAATAACTTTTCAGCACAACTGCAGCTACTGGCAGGAGCAGCAGAAGCCAGAAAAAGAAAACAGTGCTGGCGAGTCCAGCATTTTACCTGCTGGAGACCTAGATCTGCTTTCAGCTGGTGCAGAATTTTGAATTCCAGCATCTGCTCTAGGCTTACATTGCTGTGATGAGGGATAATCTTGTTCTAGACATTAGATGAAATCTGAATCTCTTTTTTCCAAGCTGTTGGTACAGTTCCAGAATCCTACCACAAGGTTTTTATTTCTATCTTTTGTTACTCTGCACACTCTGAGGCCAACCTGGCTTTTGTAAAGTTGTACTGTGGTCTGTCTGCATTAATGTTAGAGCCTTATAATGCACCACGAGAGGATTTTTTAAATATAGTACCTTCTGGAAAAAAAGAAGCCATGAAGCTTGTTCCATAGGTCAGATTACTCTTAGGCCCATCCTTATTCCAAGCAAGTAACAGCCAGCTCAGCTGTTTGCATTTCGGCTGTGCTCTCCTGGTACAGCCATGGCACGCTGTGCCCTTTATGCCTCTGACCCTGGGCACTCTGGCCACAGGACAGGGGCACTGCTGGGCACTGCAGCTGCTTCCTGGGGAGCCAACTGAGCCCAAAGCCTGGAGCATCAGGGTCTCACCCAAAAGATTCCCAACAGCATCCAGCAATCATGTGGAAAGTAGCAATGGACACGGTGCAGTAGAATCTGAAGCATCTGATGGCAGATCCATCTATGGCTCATACAGTCATACAAGTCCTGTTTGTGCATCTGCTTGTCCACGAAACACCATTCCTGAGCTGTGTAACTGCACCTTAAACCAGCTGAAATTTAATCTGCAACAGCATCCAGCTGTGATAGATTTGTCAGAGGTGCTGAAGGAACCCCAGTCCTCTGTGATCGAGAGCTTATGTTGACAGGTGGTTGCTTTGTTTCTATAGATGGAAAAGGGCATTTGTAGGACTTCTGGGACTGAAAAACCAGATTGTGCAGCTAAAAGTGGCCTTGCAGTCACTGCCTGTAGCACCTCGTACTCGAGTCACCTGCAGATTTTGTCTCAAGTAGTTCTTCCCAAGCTCCTGCTGTGCAGCAGAGCTGCTTCCTCCAGCCAGTGGAACCCACAAAGGTCAAGGGAGCAGAGTTGCAAGGGCAGCATGGCCAAGGCACTTGGCTCCCACTCTGGGTCTCACTTTTGGTTTGGCATCAGTTTTGAACAAAAAGGCAGGGTTTGTGTGTGTGTGTGTGTGTGAGCATGGGTGTCATGGTTTACCTAATACTGATTACATATTAATTTTTAAAAATGCAAACAGATTTAAAAAGACAAAATTAACATTGTGCAATACTCAAGACAGCACCAATTTCTCCTGTTAATAGTATTAGGATTTAATTTCACTGTACAGTCTCTCCATCCTTCTGCTTCCTTACCTACTGGACAGGGAATATCAAAAGTGTTGTTACTGTATTTTGATGGTAATACTGTTTGGTTCCTCCATAAGTCAATTAGTAAAAAAAAGATAACCTTCAAAAGAGGGTTGTTACAGAAAAAAAACCCCTTATTTTGAAGCCATCTAATTACATCTCAAAAATGCAATCATAAGAAATCAATTTGCTTTTAGAATTCAGGAAATGTTACAATGCAAAAATACACTTCTGTGGTCTGCCTACCATGAGCCATGTAATTGTGGGGTACATTTGACTTATCCTAGTTACGTTTCAGTATATTTATGCTTTTTGACTGGAGCAGAACTGCCACATGCTGATCAATTCAGCTTGCTTATGCCTTTTGTGCCTCTCCTGGGGTGTGCAATATGACAAGCATTGTTCTTTTAAAAACAGAATAGTACTAAACCAAAACTAAAAACCACCATCCAAGCTGCACATTGTGGCTGATGCAGAAATATCAGCTTCTCCTGGTCATGTTCATAGGTCTGCCACTGCTTTTCAACATTGGCTCAGTGGATGCCATTCATGAGGTGCAAGGAAAGGATTACATGGCTTCCCAGATGATGATTATGCAGCTGCCAAAATAAATGAATTTCATCTTGAGCACTACTTTGTAAAATACTTTGTTAATTTGCTTGTGAGGAATATCCAGATGTAGCTTATTACTCTCTAATGAGGGTCCTAAAGCTGACAGTCTAACAGGTTTTTGAAGGTGTCCAGCTTATTATACAGCATTTTTTTTATTACTTTTTTAAACTCTTCATATGTGGATGCCATAAATGGACATAGTCCTCAATAATGAGACAGTCTAAGGGAGGTTTATGGTATTCAATTAATGTGGTAACAAGTTAAAATAAGACAACCATGAAAGATACCTTCTGCTGGTCAGCTGGAGGTTTCCAAGCAGTAACTTAGGTAACTATTTTTCATTAACATGTGAATGCCTCATGAAGGACAGGGCCATCATTTTGAAATAAACCAGTAACATGAGTTACTACAAGCATCTCATAGAGTTTTGGGAGGCCTTGGCACTCCTGTTTCCGTTTCTAAGAACATTCTGTCATTACATTGTCTGCAAGGCAGAGCTTTATCCCCATCCTGGTACTGGGTTGAAAAGACCAAGGCACAGAGAGCTCAGTGCTACAAGCTGCATGGTGCTGCCCTTTGCAGGGGATGTACTCAAGACTCAAGCCCCTGCTGCTCAGGTTTTTGAAGAGACAAGATGATCTCCCTGACATGTGGGGCAACTTCCATCGTCTGTTGCTGGAATCATCTCTAAAATGTCTCCCCAGATGCTACTAGTAAAGCTGGTTTAGTTTTTCTTGGTCCTAATCTGTAGATTAGGGCAAAATGTTTCTGTGGGTTGCTAATAATTCTACTCTTAAGTGTTACATAAAGGGATTTCAACACACAGTGTGTGTCATTTAGCTCAGCAAGAACTGAAGTGCTGGAGGAATGTTATAGAATACCTATAATCACTTATTCTGACTCTACCCAAAGAGCTTCTGGCCTCAAGGCTCAGGAAATACACACAGGTTTTCTGTCATTTGGCATATACTACCCCTAGCTAAATGTTGTAACTGTACTTTAAAGAATAAAATAAATGGATGTAATGAGTCTTAGCACTTTTGAGCTCCTTTAGAAAAGAAAACAGAAAATCTCTGTTAAAAAAAGGATGCAGAGACCTTCAAAGAAATGGAAGCACCCATACTTTTGAAATCACTTGTGAACTTATTCTAATTTTGTCTGCATTTTAATTCATCTTTGGTTTGTATTTAAAAGGTACCAAAAAATTTTAAAACCTGAAATCTTTGTTTAATGAAATTCAAACTGAAATATTTTTGTAAGTTAGCACCAATTTTCTATGCTCCTCTCAGCTATTCCAAAAGAATTGCTCTTGTCTTGGTTACAAGAAATCCCACTAGCCTTTCATAGCTTGGTGCTAAGGTAATCGAGTCCAAGTCTCAGATTCTGTATGTCAAAATGGTATTTTCTTCTATCTGTTTTTATTCCTACACATATCCACCCTACCCCAAATGCCTTTCATCATGTAACTTCTGTTCCACAGAGCTGCTGCAGTGTTCTTGATACAGAGGCAGTTATTGTAATATGTTATCTTATACCTAACCAACATCTGTCTTGGTTTAATAAAATAAAATACATAAACTCTCTGAACCTGAAGTACAAATATATAGATAAGCAAGACTTCTGCACTGTGGTCTTGTTTGAAACAGAATAAAGCAATAGAAATGCAGCAAACTATGATTAATAACAAACCTGAATTACCCAAGGGAATGATCTATGTTAACCAAGAACTGTGCAGGAGTGGTAGAGACTGCAGAGACCTTCGAAAAAAAAGTGAAGCTGACATCTAGTTAGGCAAACAGTTCTCAACCAGCCACCATTTTGGTGCAGAAAAACCCCCACAAAATCATTCTTGCTTTTCATCAAACTAAAAATGTTTTAAATTTTATTCTTATATATTTTATCTTCTGTGCATGAGAAGTATCTAGAAAATTAGGAAGGGAAGGCTCTTTCAGAGGTAGCTTCTTGTAATGATTCATGTCAGAAATGACAACTGCTGACAAAACAGTCCTTGGACTTGCAGTAAATGCTCAGAGCAGTGTATGCCTTTATCAGCTTCCATTAAACTGCAGCCAAGTGTTACTGAGTTGTAGTAAGAGCAGAGGAGCAACTGAAAAACACTAAACACCCCAAACATCAAGCTGTACATGCTCTACCACAGAGTGGTCTGAAGCCAGGAATTGCTTTTATTTTTTATTTTAAAAGCACAGTACTTCCTATGGAGGACCACTGCTTAGGCAGTTGCTTTTCCATGGCTTAGTCATCCAGCATTAAATGAGATGCCTGCACGATATGTTTTGACAGGTGCTGCTGAGCTGTTTGGTTGAGGCAGTTTCAAGTCATGTCTCCTGTTTGCTTTTAGTGGTTCTGGAATGGAATTTTTCTACTGAACAACTTAGTACAGTACACCAGAAATAACTGCTTTATGCTCACAATATTCAGAGGAGCAAAAGCAATAAAATATCCAGAGCATGAGAATAACTAACTGGCAAGAATGGACATAGTGGCCACAGGTCTTCAAACCTTCTGAAGGCCAAGGAGTCACGGTCCAATGGGTTGTTCATGCCTGTTTGCAGAGCACTTTTTTCACTCAGAGCAATACTTCCTCATGCATGTGTCCTGGGAGCTGCCCTTCTGGAGAGTGAGTTGTATCACTCAAGGTCTTGAGAAAGGCTTGAAATTAATTAATAAAGCCTATCTGGACTTCTCTATCTTAGTAAAGCAGAAAGAATGCTTGGCAAATTTTGGCACACATACTTCTAAGTTTTACAGGAAAGAACCACACAAGAAGAAGAAGAAAAAAAAGTGAAGTAGGGGTCCATCTAAACCTAAGAGTTTAAGGCAGAAGAAAAGAGAGAAGGGCAGAAGCATCTTCTGTGTATTTACATAAACATGGCACAGGTAATTTGTGCCCTTATGCAAGTGTAATGGAAGTCTAAGAGAAACCATATTACAGGTAAGAGTATACTGAAAAATGCCAGACAATATTTCATGGTCCCTGTCCTGAAAGTAATGGGACATAAATTGGTTATCAGTGAAAAATACAAGTCCTTCAGCCAGTATTATCTTTCTTGATGAAGAGGGATCAATGTATTGCCCAAATGAATGCTGCACATCAGCCAGCCTAAGGATATGTAGTCACTTCCAACCTCAGTTGTGTTACTGGAAGTTGCCCATATTGCAACACTTCTTTTGCTTTAAATGCTTAAGAAACACATTCCCCTACATCATTTATTTATCACTAGAGAGGAGGAAAAAAAATTCAATGTCAGACTTAAGTCTTAATGTAATTCTTCATCACAAAGACATTTACTCTATCAACTTAAAATCAATTATATAAATCAGTATGCATTAAAACAAAACACAGTTTCTATTCAGAAGTTTTGCTACAAGGCTTTTTGTTCAACTGAAAAAATACACTGAGGAGTGTAAAAAATATTTATTCAACCTAATTCAACATAACTCTAATTTTCAATACTTAAAAACAAGATTTACAGAGTAATGACCTTTAACCACTCACGTGAAATCATCTTACAGTCCATATAGTATTTTATAATTGCATTTTTACAATAGCTTTAACTTCCAAAGGAGACAATGAGCTTTCCCATGAGACAAGTTTCAAACCCGCTAATTTGCATCATTCAATTCTCTCCACGAGACTTTAAAAAACAGTAATAAATTGCTTGGAAATATATACAGTGAAGACCACTGAAAAGCTTTTTCTTGAAACGAGGAATTCTGTAAGAAATACATATTATATTGTTCCAAGACTATCTTACAGACAGTAGCAACTTTCAGAGGTTGCTACTCAGTTTGGGTTTTATATAAAAGTGAGCCACTATGACAAATATAATCAGCAGACGTACAAGGT
This sequence comes from Pycnonotus jocosus, assembly GCA_013400435.1. Lineage (NCBI taxonomy): Eukaryota > Metazoa > Chordata > Aves > Passeriformes > Pycnonotidae > Pycnonotus > Pycnonotus jocosus. The sequence continues at coordinate 171,173 of VWYP01024738.1, forward strand.
TATAGTAATTCTTCCATTACAGCAAGAGCCTCAAAAGTATTTGATATTGATTGAATGTATAATTCTTAACACCTGTATAGGTTTTTAATACTAATTGGCCTTTATATACACTTTTGTACAGTTGTAAAATATTACATCTTGGTAATTAAGATAAACATACGATAGAAAAGGTACCTTACTTTGAATTTCTCCTAACATACATTATTGCAGTCAAATAGGAAGTCCATTCTGCATTAACTTCATTTCTGGTGAAAAGAAATATTTACTTATGAGTAATTCCACTAGAAGATTTTTAAGCCATTCTTCATGCATTTGCCATACTAATATGAACAGGAAAAAACTTGGAGAAAAACAAAGAAATTGCTGTTAAGAAAGAACTTCAAATATGAAGTCTAGATTAGGTCTGGTATGAATATGCAATGGCCATATTATGTTTGTCAGGATTTAACTTCACAAAACAGCCAATTTCTGTTGAAATTAGGTTTAGAAATACATCAAATAATGGAAGCGCTAACATCTCCCTCAGCTGACTACTTTACATACATGGGATTAGTAAAGCTTACTGTATAAATGAACTTTATTACACATTCAAGATTTATCCTTTAGTCCTTTACAAAATGGAGCCAAGTTACCTTAAGAGCACCTACCCTGCTGGCAGGCTGCTCAGCTTAGGTACCCAAAGTGTAGTGTCAGCCCCTTGCAGCCAGCACTTCCAGTAGGGCAGGAGAGTCTAGTCCTGAACAGCTGAGTTACACACTCAGGTCTGGATGCTTCAGGGGACCCCCTGCTCTGTCAGTTCAAGTGGAGCTTTAGTGTTCAATGCTGCTTTCTCACAGGTTTTCTATGGGTATTTACACAACATAAAGGAATATGGAAACTAAACAAGTGCTCTAATACTAAATTACAAAATAAGCAACTGAAATTTACTTCTCCCTTGAAATTACTTTATTGTGGAGGAAAAAAATACTAGCCAGCACCAGTTACAAACCAGTAAAGCCATGAGAAAATGACACTAGGCACTGCAGAAGATACAACAGGACACTGAAAATTATCAGTAATAAAATAGTCACCTGAAAGCCACGCTAATTTTAACACCTAATACTTAGGTGGTTAAAGCTGACAAACAAGTCCTGTAGAGAGTGATCTATCTTCTGCTTTCTCTGTCATTTGAGTATTTCACACTCCCCATTTGATACCAGCAAAATGCAAGGAAAATTACTTCTCCTTGATAATGACTCACATTCCCCTTCTAAAGCAATCTCCCCTCATTGTGTGAAATGCTAAACTGAATGACAGCGTGGGTATGAAAACACCTAGAGAAAAGGCATTTGGATATAACCTACCTAACTACACTTAAAATGTTCTGCAGTTGATTTTTTTTCCATTCAGTACATTGGCTCAAAGAAAACAATTCCAAAGTCTATTGCCCAACAGAAATATCCAAAAAATAATGAAAGCCAAATCACATTCTTAGGTTCAGCGGTTGCTGAAAGGATTTACCCTGCCACAAAACAGTGCTTTATTGTATTTAAAGGAAAAAAAATAGAGGAGCAGCAACTTATCACAATTTTCCACTACTGTGCAATAACAATGGAACCAATACAACATGGAAACCTGTTAGGTGAGACTCTGTGACATCTGGAGGTTACAGCAAATAGAGCCTTCTTGCTCAGGATAATTTAAAATTTTGCGGTGAGCTTGGCGCAAATATTGCTGCTGCTTGAAGTAAACCTTAAAAGCTCCTTTTATAGCAACAAAAGCAATTCCACCCTGAAATAAAAAAATATTTTGAAAACATGCACAGTTCAGTGTCATATCATTGCAAACATTCCTAAAAATTTCCAGTCAGAGAAGATTTGTTTTCTAAACATACGGTATTTTCTTCTAAAGATTAACTAATTAGTACCATTCCAAATGAGTATCTCGAAGTTTTCTGTCACAATGAACTATTACAGAGGTTAACGTTACTTAAAGGGATTACAGACTGGAACTTTAAAAGCTTTTATTTCTTTGAAACTCTCACCAGTATTCTAAATTTAAAAATCAAAATCTTATTTCAAGAACAAAGAAAATGCAGATATGTATCTGCTTTCTTCCTTTCTCTGAATGTATACTATACATGGCACAAGGAATAGTACTGATATCCATTCTATAACTACATTGTGAAAAATGGCACTTGCCGAAAGTGGAGTAAAATAAAATCTATTTTTGTAAAACAAACTTTTTTTCCCTCTAGAAAGCTTTACAATATGTTTATCTCAAGCCTTCAAAATGAGACACCAATGAGATTTTAGTCTGCATGAACATTTGCAATTATCACTACTTGTTCCATGTAAAAGAGAGGGACATACATGCAGGAATTGAAAACGGGCTGAAGTGACAGTCAGATGAGCAGAGATTCCATATTAACAAACTTGGCCTTGAAAGGCTGCCACCAGAGAGGTTATTCACAGAGGAAAAGGTTGTCATTCCCCCCTCCATGTGAATTCTATGGAGAGGTAATTTTCCTCTCCTTATTAAAATAAGAAACTAAGGGTTTCTCTCAAAATCAGTAAACAAAAGCTAATATGGAAAGATTTGTAATATAAAGCCTAGTCTTCCTTTACAGAGACTGTTCTTAGAACATCTTAATTGTCAGCCTTAATTACTGCTAAGGCCTGCCTACTACAGTGCCAGATAAAATTTTCAGCTTCGTCATGAACTGAGATTAGTTGCAGTCATAAAGACAGTCTTTCACACGCATGATATTTGTCCACTGCTAAGACAGGCAACCTTAAAAAAACCCCTTCCTTTAATCAAATGCCACTCTTAAAATTCTGGATCAATTTATGTTTCTTTTTGCTTTGCCTCCCTCCTTCACAGAACTTCATATTCCTGGATTATAGTAATTTATGAAACAAACAATATTGAATCTTACCAAGATTGTCCTTTGTAAATTTGAGTTAACACTGCTGAACATCAGCTTGCCAACTATTGTGGCAATAGTAGGGAAAACTAGAGCTCCACACAGAATACGTGTGGCAGAGACGTGATCTGCCAAAGGGTTGGCCTCTGCTGGGATCCGAGGAACAGGACATCCAATGCCTAAAGGGGTAAGAATGGGGAAAGAAAAGGTTACACAGCCACTGCCTCAAAAAGAACCCAGAAAGGACATTACTGCCCACTCCCCACTCCAGTACAAAGCTACAGCCCAACTGCTTTTTGAGAACTATCCCTCTTTTCAGTGAATACTCTGCTTCCATTAAATGACTGCAGTAATTTTTACCTTCAAGTAAGACCCACGAATTTTAGTAGCTTGTTTTGTTACTGAAGCCCAATTGAAACTATGTTCCTGCTACTCCTGCCCCACCCTTCTCAGAACATGCTATACAAACACAATCTAAACAGAATGACTGAAATAGAGGGATGGTGTTAATCACCTCTACTTAAAAATATCAAAATCTACTTGCCCATCCTCATCTCCTAAAGGCAGAAATTCAATCTTGGCATTTCCTTTTAAATTTAATCACATTACCTGGAAATATGCTGTTCAAAATTTGTAGCTTATTAGAGTACTTGCGCCACAGTCTGAGCACATAGTCCTCCCAACGGATCATCTTGCCCAGTATTAGCATGACTGGGATAGTGGGAAGGCCAATCAAAAGGAATAAAGGATCAGCTCTCTCCATCACATCAAGACCTTCTTTGTGACCCACAACCTGGAAAATATGCATGGAGTTGACAAACGTAACAAAGGCCACAACAGTGTAACAATGCACAAATGAACAAAAATGTTACTTAAAAAGTTGAGTTTGAAGCTGCCCACACCTTTTAAGTTAAGGAAAAAAAGAATACTGTTTTACCTAATTTACTCTGTTTTCTCTTTGTATCCTTGGTTGTTTATGGAGTGTAAGGCAGGTGAGCTACCAGCCCTAGTTTGCAAATCTTTAATCTTGCAGAGAGCTGTAGCAGAATTCCCTTACCATCTCAAGAAAGGTTTCATGTGTTTCTGTTTAAATAAAAGCCTAAACATCTGAAACACTAGTAATTTAGCAGGCTTTCCAAAATGCATTTAAGAATTTACAGGTTTACAACAACTAATTCTACACTCAGAAACTGATCAGATACTACTGTTCAAAGGATAAATTGATAGTAGGTACCTCAGGATGTTTTTATCAAAATTTTAGTTTTTAGGAATACCTTACATAACAAAGATCACAGTATTTAACTGTTGTTTCCCTGGACAATGCAGGAAGATGAACATTATTTTCAACTGTAGCGGAAACAGCAGCAAATCTTCACATGTACTTTATTTTCCAATGTAGTTAGTTCAAGGATTTTAAAGGATCATTATTACTGCTGTGTGTACACTCTTCTACTGGTATATAAAAAAATTAATCAGACTTTTCCCTTTATAAAAGGCACATATTAAAACTGTAACAGAACAGTCCCTTATGTCTTCTAAAAAAGTATATTGTTTTAATTATAAATAAATCTAATAGGACTGAGGATAAAAAATTACATCAGAGTGGTAGGTACACTCCAGAGTTGCCTCAATTTAAGCAGTATAAATGTTTATACAGCCCTTGAGCTGCTTCCAGGAAGAACAGGCTCTTTCATGACTTTTTCTGTAACAATCTGGGAGGACCAAAACCACTAAAATAATTACTATGTTTGTCAGGCACTAGATTTTCTGATGTGTTCTCATTGACTTCTCGTTTTCCCCACAAGTACAATAACTTATCAAGTCTTCAGTTGCACAAAAATTAGAATTAGGAGGTAAGAACATGAAACAACAGCAAAATTTTAAAAAAAGAAAACAACAAACCCAGTACTTCTGGAACAGGTAGGACATAGAGAAGAAGCTATGGCAATGTACTAGAGTCCCTTCAAACTGTACATTTCTGCCTTGCTCTGGAAAGCATTCCATGTTATGCCTCTAGAACAGCAAGCTATGTTATATGCCTCTAAAAATAGTCATAACCAATACTGTTGCTGCCAAAAGATTATTCCTGAAAAAACATTCAGCATTTATCTTCCAGCTTCTTCAGTACCTTCTACTCAAGCTGTGAAGTCTGACACTATCCTTTTCCTCCTTATAGTCACTGCCCACCAAAAAAAGCCTCAGTATCCTGCCTCTTTCTGCTTTAGATTACTGTATTTCTCTGCTTTCAGTAACTCCATCTGACTTGTTACTGACTTAGCTACCACAATGTCAATTCTGTATTTATTTTTCTGCACCTGAAGTCTAAAAATAGCTTTTGTGCTTCTCTCTGGCTCTTCAACTAAAGGAAAGGAGACTGAAATGCACCAGGAGACAAGTTGTATTTAACCCAGCATGGTTGGGGTAGCAAAAGGGGTGGAATGGTTTCCCTCTACTACCCTCTCAATCTCCTCCCCTACAAGCAAAACTGAATTATTGTCCTGACCAGCATGCCAGCCATACAATCAAAACATTAAATCATGACAATAGCTAGTTCCTCATATCTGGGATCTGATCAGCTGCCTAAACTAATGTTTAGACAGATCCTCACTTCAAAAGCAAAACAACTTCAGAACAAAGCATTTATTTTTCCATTTGGCTATGGAGTTCTAGGGCAGCTAAAAAGGTCACAATTTCCTACAGAAAAAGGGCTCAGTGTAGCAATGAGCAAGGAGAAAAGGACTGGTGCACTTCCAAGGTCTGGTTGTAGCATTAGAGATGGTTGTAGTGTTCCCGTTGGAGCCGCAAGAACAAAATATCCAATGAAAAAATATTTAAGTGCACCACTCTGTAATACACAGACTTATCCACTGGAATGGAGGTGGTATTAAAAGCCATTACACACCACCTATGCAGCTGCCTGACCCTTAGCCACACTGGTACAGTGAAACTGCAACCACTCATTTGGGCTCCATTTCTGCTTTCAGATCACACAGAAACTGAACCAAAACAGCCACCGTCTTGAGAGACAGTGACCTGCAGAACTGCACAGCACCACACATCCCAAGAACTAGTGCCAAATGACTTCCAGGGAGAAGAATCAGGTTGCATACATAAAATTAGAATTGTTTAGAGGACTATACAGGTTTGTTAATTCTATCTATGACTGAATTACCATCAGAAATACCTTTAAGCTTTCAGGCAAAACACAGGTTATGGATTTGATACAGAAATCAACAACTAAAAGGGTAACCAAAGTGCTTCTGATTATACAATCTCTGAAAATTCTGGTCTTGTGGTTGAACTAGGATTGCCATGAACAAGTCTTTCCATAATAGTCTACCACCCGTCAACATTACTTTTCTATTAAATAACAAGTTCATAAGAAAAGAAGCAGGAAAAGTATTTTTCCTTTCAACTAATCATACAGTCTGAAGTAATTAAAACATTATTAATTTGCAGTGTTTTGCATGTCTTGTTTATGAATGAATTGCATCACTCAGAGCATGTATTTCCTTAATACAATTTTTAAAAAAATCCAGAAAATAATCGTTAAATAAACATTAGCCAGAAAATAATTTACCATGTTCCAATTTCAACTCTTTGAATGTTACTAGCAAAGTTCTTCTCCAGGTAAGAGAAAAGATTAAATCTCACGTCTTTTCTGAAGAATTATTCATTATTGGTAGCTAGGTGGTAATGGCACCTTTTCCCTGAGAACAGAATTGGGTTCACCAGTCTGCCATACACAGGGCAGCCAGCTAGAGCAGCACTGGTTTTTGTTAGTCGCAGACTGAACCACGCCCAAACAGGCATACTTGCATTTATAAGCTAGGACCAGTTAAATGTGAAAAACCATCTTGAATTCACTGTTAACTACACTGAAAGCAGCTAAGCATGTTTTAAGCCAAGGAAGAAGGAGCCTGAAGTGGTTTTGCTTTCAAAGCTGGCAAGAAGAGGGAGACGTGAGTACCTGCATGACCGTCACCGCTCCGTACGTAACGGCTGTCCAGTATATCGAGCCCACCATTATTCCAGCTGCAGCAAAGGGACATGCCTTTGAGATCAGGCGATCTGCAAGATCCAAAACGTAAACAACTGGACCTATGATAAAGGAAAAGTAAGGTTTCAAGATAGATATATATAGATACACATACATAAAAACATACTGTAGAAAGCTCAGCATCTATCACCAGTAAGAAAGAACCAATGAGGCAAAATAAAGTCTGACATACCCCACATGCTGTTAAAGTGAGAATATATAATTATTAAAAAGCTATTAAGCTAAACTTGTAACTTCTTTCTACCTTCCATTTCATTCACCACATAACCTTTCTAGGAGATTGATACAATCCTTAAAGCTAATTAAAACTAATTTACCCACCAATTAGCTTCCTTTGTGTTGAATAAGAATTGTTCTTTTGTAGAAACCACTTTAGGCCTAGTGCCTTTTTTATTTGTTAGATATTTTAGTTTTTTAAAGGAAAAAATACTGATTTGTTGTAATGTACTTCATGTCCTTTGACAGCTTCACCTGAAAATTCTGTCACTAAACTATGCTGCTCGCAGTAAAAAGTAGTGCAGTTAATACAAAAGATTCCTTCCACTGCAAGAGGCTGCATTCAATATGTTTAGAGGATCACCTCTCAAAACACTGGAGGAAAAAATACTCCTATTCAGGTTATTCAGTGCCTTTGATAACAGCACATGAATAGGTTCATTGTTCTGTCTATGCACAACTGCACTTTCCAGACTTACATAGGGCAAGACAACAAATACCCTGACTACCTTTGGTGAGATAAACAAGGGCAATGCCTGCACCTTTTCTTTGAGGGACTGCAAGAGCACGAGTGAAGCAAAAGTCAGAACACTGAAATGTATATATGGAAGTGAAAAACATCATCTCCATAATCTGCATTACTTTTGTATTTGTCAACAAATTCTACATACAGACTGTCCTCCCACAGCTCATATGCATGAAGAGTTCCTGTGAGCTCCCTCCTACTTTTTCCTACCAAAATCAGTGACAATTCTCAAAACCAGCCTACAGGCATTCCTCAAGTAACTAATCCTCCATGTCTCTCAAAGTTTCCCCACAGTGACAAAATTGTGACTCCTCTTTCATGATTCAGTTCTTCTTTTTCTAGAGAACAGCTCTATTCTGAATGTTTTCAAAAACCCCAGTTCTACTCAGTTCAAGTCAGCTGGTGAAAAAAGGCAATAGGAACATCCAGTTCAACTCTTAACAGTTGTGTTTGACTTTCCAGAACACACTTAAGGAGGCGCTGGGATGTCTATCAGCATGCTGGAAGTAGCAACAAGGTCATAACTGCAAGTACTAAATGCACAGTAGTTTACACATCTTGACTGTTTCCCAGAGTCACTGAGAAAGTTGTTTGGTTGCACCATTTTGAAAACTTATGTTTGAAGACAGGAGACTCAAATGACACTGAAGGCTGCCTTGTAACACAAGTACTAACAAATTACACCAACTGATACTAATCATTAAGAGAAACCTGGCTAGAGAATCAGATATAGAATCTTGAGAAAATACTAGAAAAAAATTATTGAAACAATCTTTTAATTAGCCCTCAGGAAGGAAGCAGTGAGAAGGGAGGACAAAACTGATTTTGCTTTTTAAGATGGTACTGAGGAAGTGTCATAGGTTAACACAGTTTAGTTTTTTGGTTAAAGATGAATATGGAATATTGCCCTGTCAGGATCTTACACTTTATTTTAGACAGGAGAGGGACCTATCAGGGGCCAGTTCTTAGCTATTGGCATGTGGTTTGACCACTGAGAAAGCTGAATGCGATGTTTGGTAATGCTCATATAAAGCTTAGTGTGTCTAAGCCAACCTCTTCTGCTTTATTTCTCTTGTAGTTCAATTGTGCTATGACAGCTTTGGGTTACTAGAAAGAGTTATAAAAGAGCTAGATTGGCTCACTTGTTTAAGGCACTTCAAGGTCATGACTGATGTTCCATGAACCCAAATTTCCCTGCTCTACCACTGATGTCTTGTGTACTCTTATACAAATCTGAATTTTTATGCTCTTATCTTTAAAAATGGAAAAAGATGGTAATGTAAGGGAAAATACATCAAAATACATGAAGGGAGTCTCACATACCTGAATGCAAGAGCTGAACAATCTCATGCAAGAATTTTAGGCCAGCTTCAGAATCCAGGAATGTTGGAATCTAAGCTTTCAAATACAGTATGCCACGGATTGGAACCAATTAAAATGCCTGTTATGTTAACATATTCTGTCCGAAGTATAGTTGCTTTGCCTTTTTGCCATTGTCAAAATAAAATGTGAATGCAGCTCACATTACAATTTAATCAGTCAAGATACAAAGAAGAATTTTAAACACTGTCAAGTTTTGTGATACATTCTGTGTCCAGACAGAAGCCCAGTTTTCTTTCCAAAGCCAATGCTAAATGTTATTGTTTGATGCCTTCTTTACGACAGATTTGCCCTATTCAGCAAAGCCAAATTGTGGTTATTATATGAGTAACTTGTAGTAAGTTTCATACTGGTTTATGTCTTTTTTTATATCAACAATACAGTATTGTTATGTGTATTTTCTTTCTCATTACTCAGTGTTTTGTCATGGTAATAATGTCATCACTCAAAATTCCCTTGACACCTTAATTTCATCAGCCCTTAAGTTAATAATAAAGGGGTCCTGTCCCAAAGAACCAGCAGTGAGTTGTTTTCAGCTCTATCATTACTGAAATAAGATACTTAAAAAAAAAAACAAACTTCTTTAAAATCCTCTCAGTGCCTGCACTCAATTGCTACATCACCTTCTCTTTAACAAGCAGTTTTAAACAAAATTTAAGTTTCCATGGCAACATTTCATTTTCTTGATTTGCTTAATATATCCCATAGAACATATGGGCAAATGAGAGCTGAAATAACAGCAAGCACTGCTAATTTAAATACATGCAAAATACTGTGCATTATTCTACTTGGCTACTCAAGTAAGAGGCTCTGGAAGATCATGTCCAACTTTTTTTTTCACCTTGACAAACAGAACTAGAGCAGTATCCAGCAATCACAAATGTTCTGCCTCTTGATTACAGGGCAATATTGACTAGGAAACACCTCCTGACCAAAGTGGAAGTATGTTTTTCCAGTAATACCATGTCCTGCTTAGAGAATTCTCCTCTGAATTTCTTCTACTAAGTGTCTCTGCAAGCTGAGTTAAAAAAAAGATGTGTTTATGTGCTGTGTGGCAACTGCTGAAAGAAGTCACCTTCTGCTCAACAAGAAAAATTATCCCATTATCCAGGAAATAATTACAGGTCAATCACAAGATTTATCTATATACTTAAGTGGAATACATCCACAAAATTTAGAAGGTATTTAACTAAGCCACCAAATAGGATGCAAGCAGAATATAAAGTTATTTCTTTCTGTCTGGAAAAAGGAATAGACAAGTTTCCAACAGAACTGGTGCTCCAAGCACAAGGAAGGAAAATAAAAAAGAAAGCGAGAACAAATAAATAAACAGCAATTTAAATGATCCATATCTTACCTAGCTTTGGAAATACTATTAAATACTCTGCATTGCACTGAGGACAAGCAACTCTAGCAGTACTGTTTCCTCTTTGCTTTTCATCCACCCAGCGCTGCAGACAAGTCTGATGCACCCATTTGGTGGAGCCCCTGCACCTGCAGGGTCTCACCCACTCTGCTGTCCGATCATCCTCATCGGTAGCAAAACAAACCCAGCAGCTTCTGTAAGCACAGGAAGGAAAAAAACGAGATATTTTCTGCTACTTTAAATAGGCTTAAAACAATCAACCACATGTGAAAGCATGCAGCTTTGGAAAATGTGCACCTAGAGGAGATGATGGTTGTTACTTCATTCTTAATCACCAGAAGTGTAAGCATTTTGTACCACAGTTTTGCTATAAAATCAACATAACAAACATAATTTTACAAACAGGTAAACAACTCCTTTACAGATTCTGAATTATTAATTAAACTTTTAGATAATTTATGATTAAAGAGCATTGAGACTGTAGTCCAAGTTTTGAATAATTCAGCATATGAAAAATCCATAATTTTAGTGTTTTATCATCTCCTTCTACAACATTTTGGTAAGGGTTTTTTTTTTTAATTTTAAAAATGTAAGATCAATACTGTAGTCTGTTACTTGGGAAACTAAGTCCAATCCACTTAAATGATACAATAACACAAATGATACAATATATCACAAAAAACTCTAAACAATTATATCAAATTCATTTGCCTCTTTAGAAAGATGGAAGTATTTAGTTCAAACGAGTTGACTTTGCATAATATAAATTAAGTTACAAAGTATTTCAAGAATACTCTTGTACCAGTAGAGGAGGAAACTTCTGCTTTGGACAATTATGTGGACATAAAAATTCAAATATATTAATTCTGTAAGGAGAAAACACAAGACTGACAGTCTATACAACCTCACCTGAAGTGAGCACAAAACCCAGGAACTCTCAGATATCCGGTCTGATGATTAGGCCAGACTTGGCCAACTTACAAGAGAAAGCAAAATATGGATCTAAACTAGGAAAATATCAGATATGTTCAGCCAGTAATTTTTACTGTGAAACAATTTGCTATTTCCCATACTGAAGATATTGAAGTTTACATAACGAATGAGAATCTATCAAAATAAAATTCTTTATATATATATATATATATATAATGGTTTGATTTTAAAGAAATATTTTATGCAAGCCACTGCAATCATAGTTAAACCCTTATAAAGGAGCACAGCAACAGCATCCCTATAATTTAATTACTAAGGCACAACCTAATTAGGCACTGTGACCTACTGAAGTTTTACATCACAATTTTGATGATGAAGTTTTGTCCTCTTAACAACTTGAGTAACATCATTAAGATGAAACATTAAAAGGCTTCTTACGTGTAATGAGTAACAGACAGTAACTGAGAAATGCCCTGGCACTCATAAACAAAACAACTTTATTATTTGAGAATAATGATTGTGGATTCTATGCCAGGATGTTACAGTGGTTCACAATGCTTTTCCTCTCACTTTCGTTTTTGTTTGGTTTTAACTCTTCTTTGAGGAAAAAAAGGGGGAATCTGCAATGGGAAATTTAATTTTGTCAGGTTCCAACTACAAGAAATGAAAAATATTGTTGTCTAACAGCTTTGCTTTTAAGACCTCACTATTTTGGGTAGTATTCTATTCATAAATTGAAAGTGTTTCTTTACAGAAGAATAGCCATGTTTTTTAAATAGAAATTATTGTGCCTATAAAATACTTGCAAGACATTCTTTAAAGCACTGAATCTTTTTAACATCTATAGTAGTAGAAGTATGTTGAAGAAGTTGCAAGTGCATTACAGCAGAAGGCAACCTGTAGCAATTTATTACCAGCATACTTGTAAAAGGGAATACAATTTGAGATTCAGATTCCAGGGAAGACTGGAGAGAAAGCAATTTGATATTGAACAATCCTTAAAATGAACCTGTAATGTCCACATGTCCAGTTGTAAGTACAGAACACATTATGGTAGGTACAGATGTAAATTTAAACTGTGCTGGTCTAAAACTAGAGCTGCCTCTCTTTGCATGTGAGAAGACTTTTCAGTTGATGACTGACACTTGGAATGAGAACTGTGGTTTCTTCCATTCATTTTAATGGGAAGGTAAGATCAAAGTCTGACTCAGTTTTTTTCTGTCCTTCCCCACATTGCTTTGTATCAAAATTGTCATGTTATTCGCTCCTGTAACACCACCCTTCTTTTTGCCTTCATGCTCCCAATGTGCATTACAGGTAAACACTCATTCCACATCTTATTTAAGTCTGCAACTGCTCTAAATTTGTAATTCAGAATTTTATTTATAAATTAAAGGCTTTACAACAAAGCTAATTAGGTCTGAGGATACCATCACAAAATGCAAGTCTAGAGTTTATTCAAATAATGGCAGATTTAAGCATGAATATAATCTTGCTACACTGAAATTTAACTAGTGAATTTGTCCATGACAATGGTTATAGATTAAATTCTGTTCTCAAGTTCTCTTTCAAGGTTAGTAAGACAAGAAAAATATTCATCTTTTCTTTAATTGCTTCATCCAATTTCTTGCCAGCCGCACCTGAAAACCTGAAAGACCTATGAAAGGAATAACAAAATCCTTTACAGGCTTAAACCTTTAGCAAGTCATGAATAATGAATAGTAAATTCCCTGTATACTGTCATCAGCTTTATCTATTTCCATTGACAGCAGCTGTAGCAGAAAGGACTAAATAAAACCATTTCAAAACAGGTACCTAGGCTCTTGCCAGATTTTCCATTTTCTTGTACTGAATAAAATATGACCTTGATTCTTACCACTGAATCAGGTTGCTACTCAGATAACCTGAAATAGAAAGGGCTGAAAAGGTGGAACAAAGCATTGTTTCTGAGAGAAACTCAAACCTTTTTCCTTGATGACTTTCTACATAGCCAAATCAATAACACTAATGTATTTTTCCACACTTCCTTGGCTCAAAAAAAAAAAAAATCAAACCAAAACATACAAAACTCTAGACCAGTATCACTATTGCAACTCTGAATATATAGTTATAAATGCCTTTTAGATTCAGCTCCCCAGCAGATGAAGCTTTCCAGTCTCAAAAATTCTATTCTGACTCTGAGAACAATGCATTTTTTGCATCTGATTTTTCTCTAGGAAAGCAAACTCTTTTCATGGCACTGCTTGTGTCAAGAGCAAAGCAGATAGGGAGAAAGTTGTATTGAAGACTAGAGATCTTACACTAAAATGTTATATGACTAACCTAAGAAACCAAGGCCTGCCTAAAACCAGGCTTCTCCAAACCACAAGTTTCTTACCAGTAAGGAGCCCACTCTCTCTGGCACCTGGAAGGAGCTACAGCTCCAACACCTCTCTAAGACCTCCACTATCAGACATACCTGGACTGCTCTCTTTTTTATTAAGCTTCTAAAGGCTACTTTTTTCCAAAACCAGTCTTAGATGGGAGGGAAGACAGTATCTAAGTAATGTTATTTGATTCAAATCTGACTCAATTTGTGAAAGCTGAATTCATTATCAAACAGCTTTGTTTTCAAGCAGGCATGACTGTGTAAAGCAATACAAAAAAGTAATTTAAGTTGATTGTATGTTGTTATTACATACACTAGTAAAAGATTTGCAAAAATTTCTGAAGCCCCATAAGCCCAGCAGATATCCTTGAATCCACAACACTTAATGGAAGATGACTTGCTAGACTGGAACAGCACAACTGTTTTATGATTTGCTTTCAAATATTCAGTACTGCAAGTGGGAATGGAAACACCTTGGAATTTTTCCCCTTATGTTCAGTGGCATACAAATATGAATGGTCAGAAAACTTCTCAGAAAAGAAAGTTCTATTAGACTTTTAGACCTAAATCTTACCGTGGGAAATGCAAATTGAACACACATGATGCACTCTAGAATCATGAGCTAAAAACGCATTTCCCCTCTCATTACAGTTCCTTCATAAAACAAGAAATTTTCTGCATTTCTCCCACCTCATAAGGCACAGCTCTTGTCCTTCAAATAGCAGGAATTTGCTGATATCTTGCTGCAAGAGTAAAGCATCCTTGTCCTGCTAAGCACAAAGTGTCTGAGCAGCTTATTGCAATTGAATTGCACATCCAAAAAGAAGAAAGTGAAAAGGCTGAAACACAACTGATAGCAACAATAGCACAGAGAGCCAAACCAGTGAGGGGTGAAAACATACCTTGCAGGAAATGACTGAAAGCATTCCAATCACTAGTCACAAAAAGGCACTGCTCTAAAGGATGACCCACAAGTCTGCTGTTTGGAAGAGGCAACTCTTCATGAGCTTCTATAACAATTTTTTATGTATAGTCTGTGTTGACAGATAGAGTATCTTTGATGATGAATAGTGATAAGCTTTACAGTAAATTTCCCAACTACACTTTAAGGACTACAAGACCGTATTTAAGCTGGGAGACTAGGATGTCAGAAAAATGAAGTTACCTAGTAGCATTAGGCTGCTTTGGAGCTGGCTGGAATTTTAGTAGAGGGACAGCAAACTGTTCTCCCAAAAAGCAAGAGAAACACCTCATTGCAAATGCTACCACTAAGCACTTTCTTTTTCTCAGTGTGAAGAAGCAGCAGCAAGATCTTATGCTAGAGGGCCATTGCCTGGTCAGGAGAGAATGCAAGCCAAGCCTACAACCCCCTGATAAAGGCTACAAAGAGAGGAATACCATTAACCTGAGAAACGTTAGCTTATGTCACGCTTCACAGAGGAGATTAAGTGCCAGAAGAGATGAACCCACTTGTAGGATTATAGATGGAACACTGCTCTTTCCCCAGTATTTTCCTGGCCATCAAACACAGTGGAAAATACTTTTATCTTCAATCCAAAACCTGCCTATCAAACTCAAAATGCCCTTACACTATCCTAAGGGGAAAAACACACAAGGGAAATACACTGAGTGAAGAACAGATACTGGTACAAAAATAGCCATCTTAGATGCTCCATCCTGACTTCAGCGGATGCTTTTAAGGCAGCATGGTATAACAGCCATATGCCAGCCTGTACCACTCAGCTAAAAAACATGTTGTCACCTTGAAACGAAGTCTAAAATTTTCAAAGGAAGTCCTGAAAGTCATCTGACCTTATACCCAATTCTGCTCTGCCAGGTCATCAAGGACAGTGTGCAATGCTGGGTAAAGGAGATACTGTTAAGAATCTAGACATAACAGTAACTACACTTTACTACAAAAGCAATGCTTTCAGTAGAAACAGCTCAAACACAGAATATCAAGCTAATGTTGGTGGGAACATATGGTCACACAATTGGTGACAGAACATATAGGTTCTGACTTCCTCTAACCTCAGGATGACATTGTATAAACTAGATTTTAAAAAGCTTTTAATAAAAGCATGTGGATAACTAAAACCCAGTAAACAAACACATTAAACCCCCATAGAATAATTAACTAGAAAGTGTCCCAGAAAGATCCACTGATTATCAGAAGTTCAATTCAAGCTTTATTATATTCTCAGTTATAGCTTAAATCAAGGGGAAATATTTTACGCTTGAGTTCATTGCACTATATAAAGACAGAGATACGAGTAAAGGACAGTTCACGGAATCCTGCTGGCTGCTTTCTAGCTTGTGGATAAAATTAAACCTTTGACTGCCAGGCATCATCTATTGTGCTTAAATTGGGCCTTAGGAAATTTTTATGGTCTTTGCTTCTAGTTAGCTTAGAATAAGGAATCCCTCCTCAAATCTAGCTATCTTGTTGGGTTTTAGTCTCTAGTTTGCCAAATCTAGACCGTCAGTAAAAAAATTAGCTTTCATTCTGGATAAATTAAACTTTTGCAACCAGTTATTCAGACATATTCTTTTCACAAAGTCTTTAAAATTCAATTATCTTAAAGGCTTTAGTAACACTATACTCTTACTTTTTCAAAAGGAAAAGCTGAGAAATCACCAAAGCTTGGTGACCTTGCTATTAGCCTTTAAATATGCAATGAATTTCGATATTAGAAACACTTGTTTTATTTCCTAAGTGAAGGAGGGAGAACAGGGCCCTTCTAGACATGTACAAGGGACAAATCAGGAAAAACTACTACTCACACAATAAGCACTTTATTACTACAACATTATACAATTTGCTAACTGAACTCTTACTATTGTATATTAGCAGCTTGGCCTACAACTAACAATTGAAGCTACTGAGTGCCTGCTGGGGGTGGGTAACAGTGACTCTTACCATCTCAGGAAGAAAAACAAAAGTGACTAAAATTAAGTGGAAAAAGAAAAACCAGCCAAACAAAACCTAAACAAAGACTCTCATACACACACACAAAACAATTTACTTCCAAACCTGAAACACGCTTTGACACGTAGTCAAGTACATACATAGCAAACAGTGAAAAATTCTAATAGCATTAAATTAATGCTTTAAAAATTTAATGAATTTTTTATAATGCAGATAGCATATGATGCGATATACAGAAAACATTTTCTCATGCATTGATTGACAAATCTGTCAATAACCACAAACACAGGAAGTAACAGAGATGTGAAGCAACTAGGAAATTACACATTAGAGGCTATTTAAAGTTACTTCCTTGAATGTGACTTTAAACATCTCAATTACTTATTAATTAACTCTAAGATGACCAGACTCCAAATGAAGACAAAAATATGTAGTTTCTATTAACCAACAATGCTATTTTGCACTGCAGGAAAGGGGAAGGGAGTTGCATCAGAAAAATCCCAATACTGATATTCGTGGTGCATGTACAGAGCAGATGACAGATGCTGCAAATACCAGGAGCAACCTACATACAGAACAGACCAAGTCTGACCTGCTTAGAACTGTAACCACCTTGACATTAAGCTGTTGCTGTGATAAGCAAATGATAAGAAATGCAAAGTTATTCACAGAGTCTGTATCATGTGAGCTCAATCTCCTGCAGCCATTTTCCAGTGTCACAAGTTAATGCAGAAGTACAAATGAATCTTTAGGCACAGTAACTTTAGTTACAAAAGTAAATACATTAGCATAGACATCTGTTAGAAGCCAAACAAGGTTCCTTGCTTTACATTCAATTACATTCAATTTTTAGGGAAGGTACTTGTGAAATAGAAGTTTTATTTTTTTTATGTATTTCTAGACAGTTTCATGGTTAAACTGACCATACAGGGTAAGCAATCTTCCTGTTCTGTTCTTTCAAAGAAAAGAGAAGGAAAAAAATGGAAGTGTAGCCCTCCAACTGCAAAAAGTGGAAGACTCCAAAGCAAGAAAACTGCTTTGAACTCAAGAATTTATGACAGATACTATTACTCAAGTTATTCTCAGTTTATAATTTACCAGAAAATTTACAGTATAAGAGAACAAACCAAAAAGCTCTACTTAAGTCAGTCATCATATATAATCCTAATAATGAAAATTGGAACAATTTTTGATCTAAAAATTACCAAAAAAATTAAATGCCAACAAGACAAATTCTTGGGATTTTAATACCTCAAGAACAACAAAAAACTCCCTATCAAATGTGGCAGACATTGAAAATTTGGAAATGTCTTTACTCTGAATAAATGTGAACAAAATTGCAAGGAGTCTGATGACAACATTAAACAACTCTCATCGACAAGCTGTGGAACTGACTGCATGACTCACCAGCAGAACAGTCACAAGCACCCTGCACATGGTCTTCTGTAATTACATCCCTCACAGAAAGCTCACTTATGTTGGCACATTTTAGCCCAATAAAAAATACCCACTTCTAAACACAAATATTCACATTCCAGGAGACACTTAGAAGAAACAAATGAGAAAAGATCTGGAAGGTACATAATGACCACATTGCAGGTTTAAAATAGAAGGTCTTGTCTTTTTTCTAGAAAAAATTGTGAAGAAATAATTAATTATATTAACACAGCTTAAAAAAAAATACCACTGAATGCCAACCCTCTTGTCCATGACAACTCTAGTATTTACCACCTTCTCACTGTGTTAGCAGTTTCTTTCACTATATACACATTGAAGAGGAGCTGCATGGCCACAGGAGGAAACAGGCAGAGATACATAAACTGAGAACACTAAACACTCCATACTGCTCATCAGCAACCACCTGAAAACCTAGGAACACTAACAACACTTATCCAAAAAGTTTGTTTTTGTGAAAGTTGTTTCGAAACATAAGCAGACACAGGGATTTCCTATTTAGCCCTTAAATCAACTGCTATTTACTTGTTATAGGGGAAACAATTATACAGCAAGCCAGTTTAATTTTTAGGTGAACTTAGAAACAAATGAACAGCTAGCCCCTGATTTAATACAACTTCAGTGCAAATTTTTTTAAGCAGCATTTAAAAGTGGACATTTTGATTCTAAGTTTTCTTATCCTACAGTAGTGTTAGGCAGGAAGTGCCTAATCCTTCCCCCAGAATCACTGACACAAAAATCCTGAGCATAAGCACTTCCATTCAGTTTAGAAATTTTTGACAAAAAACACTCATATTAGCATTAACATTACAGGAGCAAAATTCTTAAGAGGAAAAAAAGAGCAAATTCCCAGTCCAACTATCTCAACTTTTAGGTACAAATTTCAGAGCCTGTGCTAAGAAAGGCCAAGTGCAGATCTGCTAGAAAGTGTCAGTGGACTGTACCCCCCGCTGGCATCTTCGGCATAATATGCTTAAATTATGCATTGCAAATGACACTGTGTTACTTTCCCACTTAAACTGGGATTGCATCTAGACTTTGTATCACAGAATTACAGCTTGGAAAGGACTGCAGGAGATCTTGTCAGACCTGCCCAAGACAGAAGCAACACTAAATTCAGACCAGAGAGCAGAGCATTCTCCAGCTGAGTCCTGAAAAGCTCCATGGACAGAGATCCACATCTTGCACTGGGCAACTTGTTACCCCGTCCTCACATGCTGAAAACTTCTCTGTTCAAATTTACAGTTCATTCTCATCATCCTGCCAGGAACCTCCCCTGTCAGTCTTCTGAACAACCTCCTTGGCAGGTAGAAGGTTATCAGATCTCCCAAGCCATCCCTTCTTCAGACAGGCTTAGTTCCCTCCAGCTTTTTCTAGTAAGTCATGTGCTCCAGCCCCTTGACCAACTTATGTAATCTCAACAGTTTCATTTAGAAACATCAGCCAGAAGCAGTTTGCTTTAATCACTTCACATTGAGTCTTCTTATTCTTTTGCACCGGCAATGAATTTACTATTTGTGGTAAACTACAAATGCCAGTAAAAGTATGAGGAAGTCACACACTCTTTTGATAAAGGTAGGTATTACACCCTATAAAAATCTAGTATTTGGCCCATTCTGCTGCTGAGAGGAAAAAAACATGCATCAGAAAGCACTTATTTTCACACCAGGCATTTTCCACCCTCTGTGCAATGCAGAAAGGCCATAAGGTGGTTAAGATGTCAAAAGTACCAAACAAGCCTAAAACAGCTGGCATATTCACTACCACCTTAAGCATTACTTTAAAAAAGTTGTCCCAAAATTAATACCTTAACCTTTTGATATTTATCTGTAAATTATTATACATATATTTATTCAACACATTTGCATTAACTGTCAGAAGTTTCAGCTTCAGCAAGCTCTTTAAGACACCATGGCAAAGGAAACCATTAGAGCTTTAACCACTATTACACAGTCTGAGCACTTTCATATGGAAGAGATCAATAAACAGGCCTTTGTATAGCCTTTTTAGATAAAGTGAATACAACAAACGAAAATATTATCTGAATGCCTTCATAATACATGGGATGCCAAGAGTCTGAGTACAAAAAATTATAAGTTGTCTCTCAGGAATTTCTTCACACTTATATAGGAAGAATAATTACCTACTGTCTGCAGGTAGAATTTAATTGTTAAGCAGCAACTAAAACACGTATTTTGTTCCTAAGCATATCAAAGCAGACATCAAAGATAAAAAAATAACATACATAAGACCAGAGTCAAAAGGTTAAGATAGCTTATAAATAACATGCTGACGCCTGTATATTTCACACGGGCAAAAGGCAGTGTACAGCAGTGTACTGGTCTGCATTAAGTCTCCACTAATCTTCTTTACTGGTAAGACACAGGAACAAGCCAATCTACACAGAACCTTCAGCATAAACTGAAGCAAAATACTAAGGGATGTACCTGAGATGAAGCAGTAATGAGAAAGCCAAGTTATTGTTTCAAACTTTCTTTCTTGGAACCCATTCTCCAAGATATGTGTGATTTTGCTTTTTCCATCCTGTATCACCACCAACTTCCAAATAGTTGGGGTAAGGACAGAGAAAAACCCACTCCTTGTTTCCTTCCTGGTAGAGATTAACCCAGCACAGTCCATTTTCAGTTCTTACACACCCTTTCCTCCTAAGCATGAATAACCTACTCTCAAGGAAGAACAAAAAGCCAGGTACTTCTAGACACTGACAGACTTTGACCAGAAATTAGGAAGACCTCTCTCAAAAGAGTTTAACTCTGTTGTGAAGAAAGAAAATAATTAATTGAGGTAGGACAAGGAAGAGAGACATGTTTTATCAGTATAAGTAAAACAGACAGACTGAGTAACTGCAGAGATGGCATTCTGTGAAAAATAAAGATAATACATAAATCCTGTACTGTGTTTGATGTTGCTCATTACTCTGCATATCTTATCTGGCTGAACTCCGCTCCTACAAAGTTACTTGTGTGTCAGCTTTTGTCAGTGAGAGAAACCAGTACAACATATAGTACAAGTTTAAGATGTGCAGAATAAACACACTGCATTAATTACATTGTCGAGGTTGTAGCATTAGGGTCTTAATCCAAAACCATGCATTAGATTACTAAAGTATCAACAGTTAATTGTGCAAATAAAACTAAATCAGTGCCTGCACTTTCAAAGAAGGAAGGAAATGACTGACGTCAACACACACACACCCCACCACAAATGGTGACTGGAATGGAAAGAGAAACTGAAAATTATGTACAAAGCCATTGCACTTTTTTTTTTCTTGGAAAAAAAAAGTTACCATGGAATCAGATGATAGTTCAAAAAGTGAAACAGAAAATCCAATGCTATTTTACTATTTTTGAACTGCAATTGCTATCATTTTTCCAATAAATCAGTGATCTGGCAAAGAGAAAATTTAATTGCAACAGTATTCCTCTCTTGATAGTAAGAGTAATTTCTTAAGCAAACTAAAATTTATTGTTTAATTGCTTTTAAGGTCTACCTTCAATTTCAGCCCTCTTGTCTCCTTTCAATAGGGAATGGCAAGGGGAGAGACTTTAAAGTCACATCATGTTGCTCCAGATTTTATCAAGGATATTGACCACAACTGAGCAACTACCACCCAGCCAGAAAATTAAGAATGTTGATTCAAACACTAAACCATGCTAAAATCACCACTATGTTCATTCTTCAGCATGTACCTGCACAAGCCTTCAACAGAATACCATCAAATGTTGACTAACATCTTTGAAGACTGAAGTCATAGAAAGCAATGGTAACCGACCATGTTCTGACCAGGTGGCAAATACATGGAAAGAAGGGAGCAGCTGTCTTTAATGTACATAGTATAAGAAATACCACAAATCACTACCACAGGACATGCTTTGAAAAATAGAATCCCAGCATTCTGAAACCTTGGCATAACTAACTGCAAGAGCAATCCACATGTAATTCATGTCAAGAGGATAAAGCTTAAAAATTTTAACATTTTAGCATTACAGCTCACGTTAACAGCACATAAAAAACCCATTGCCACATAATTTCAAGTTTTAATGAAGACTACTATAATTCTCTAATTTATGCATTAAACTAACATGAACAAAGGCATTAAAAATAATGAAATAACAATAAAATCTCACTATTCGGATAGATTACTAATCCTTGCTTTCAAGTGTACACATTAGTCCAGAAATATGGCTTTTTACCATAGATTGAAAAGATTTCTGCTTGTAGAAAAGGACAGCATTTTAAGAATTATTATCTGGAACTGTTATCTGAGCATGAAACAGAAAAAAATTACAAGAGGGATGGAAATTCCAATTTTGAGACTAGAAAAGATGATGCCGATCATATGGATTAGTTTCCTAAATGCTGCAGATGAGACGATCCACAATGTAGTGTTACTTCATGGCCATGCTTCTTGTATTTATGCTACAGCCAATCCTTCAGGTAAGTATAAAATCTGTAGCTAGAAATGTTGAGTAACTAACTCCTTACATCTCAACAGCTATTTACCTTCTTTGTTATAAATGCACAGGTTGCTTCCTAGACTGACATTATGCAGGCAAATGAAGGATGAAGCACAAAATACATCAAAGAAAGATGAATCCCAGGCAACAATGCAGTGATGCTATCAAGTCAGTCCTTGCACTGGAGAAATCCAACACTACTAAGGAAAAAAAACTCTGTAATCACACAGGTATAGAATCTATGAGTCAAGAGAAGAATCCAACTGTTCCCTCTCACAAAGAGAGAACTAAAGAACTTGCTCTGAGAGCTCTGACCCTTGTATACAAAGCAATGCATGCATTCAGATCTACAGTAACACCTAATTCCTGATACAACAGCGTGTCACCATTCTTGGTGGTGATCTAGGTAGTGGACACAGAAAAACCCCTACTTTTTCCCCTCCTTAACTATTAGAATCCAAATGAAAGACATCTTCACTGGAAAGCTGTTTTCTGTATCCTTCACTAAAAGATCTGTATTTTATTTAAAGTA
The DNA here is from genome assembly GCA_013400435.1 of Pycnonotus jocosus. NCBI lineage: Eukaryota > Metazoa > Chordata > Aves > Passeriformes > Pycnonotidae > Pycnonotus > Pycnonotus jocosus. Next base: position 194,321 of record VWYP01024738.1, read on the forward strand.
GGCACTTTGTGTTAAGCTATAATCATCAGCAATTACTCTTAAGATTTTGAATATCTTAATTTTTTCTCACTGAGGGAAACAAATATCTGTCATAAGCAAAAAAGATAAAAGGATAGAAGTATTTCCATTACTCAGAATCTCCATGGATGATTTAACCATGGGATATGCCCCTTAGGATGAAATACTGAAGGTTTATCTTGATCACCACTACAGCCAACATGACAGCAGTTATGTACAACCTTCAGAAACATCAGATGTATGTACATTATTCAAATGTAACCCTGCTTCATAAACCCAATAGAAACCAGAAAAATTCTTTACACTGACTACATTTTGAGGTCTTGGTTAGCCCAAAATCTTTCCACTGATGTTGTGCTACGCTCTGAATTAAATTAAAACCCTAAATACTTGGTTCCTTCTTACTACTACATTCACAATTTGCCACACTCCTGTTTCTAAAGTTTCCTATAACGAGCCCAAGGAATTCTTATATGAAAGCTACAGCCTCTTTTCATACCTCCTTTTATGCTGCTTAGGTACTTCAAAAATTTTCCCTGCTGTCCTTGTTATTAGGAAATCAGAGATGCTGTCCAACTGTTTTACATATCAAGCTACTCCAAGTATGCTAGAAAAAGTCTTTGAAAAGAGCCAGAGACACAAACTATAATTTCACAAACTTGAAGGCACACAGGAATTTTAAATGTACATCAAAACCCACATCTCTTTTACAGGTAACAACTGAAGAACAGTAAACTGGTTTGACAACCAGGTAACTAATTTCCCCCTTTCTTCTTCTTTTTTTTTTTCTTTTTTTTAATTAACTGTTTAATTTAACAGCTGGCCACAACAAAGATTATAAATGCCACCTCACAGCCATTTCCCAACATGATGAACTAGGACTTCAGAGTGTCATACAACAGCCATGGGCATCAGGGCATCCACTCAAGAGTTATGGTTTCCTAGAACTCCAAAACACAAAATACTATACATTACAGGACGTAGATGAAAGTTTGTAGTTTTATTGGTTTGGGTTGGTTGTTTGGGTTTTCTTTAGTTTAAGAGGAGTTGATTCAGCAATACTCTTATAAATCATCTCTTTGTCATCTCTTACTTTTTCAGCTTTTCTAGAACACAAACTTTCCATCTCCAAACCACTTTTATCCTCTTTCTATATCAATCTGGAACTTCTCATTCTCACCTTGCAGGCTGCACAACTTCTACCCCTGCCTCCCACAGTTTGTATTTCCACCACCTGCCTAATGACAGGCTGTATTTCATTAAATACTCTTTCCTTAGAGGTGACCTGGAAAGGAGAAAGCCATCAGGGTTCTTTTTGATTCCTTATGATGAAAACTTGACAGGTTCATCAACAGAAACCTGAACACACACAAATCCCCACCTTCTGAGACACCAGGCTATTACAACTCCTGCATAAACAGTCTGTGAATGTGGTTAATTGCTTGTAGGGATAGGTCACAAGGGCTTCCTGGGTGAGTCCAAATTACACTTAAGGATTCTTAAGTGCTCAGTGGAACACGGTGAAAGTGCTACATATTCAAGTAAAAGCATAAACAGAAAACAAATCTAATAAATAGAATGTACAAGTTAGTAATTATAGATGAGGGAAGATGCTTAAGTCATAATACTTGTACAGTTCTAATTTTAAAGAACGTCCCAGAAAACAGTTGTAGGCTTTCTTCAGATCATAAAACCAGCAACAAAACAACAAAACAAACAAGCCGAGTAAGCTTAGGTCATGTTTTGGTGCCTCAGCTTACGCGCACGTCAGTGCGTTCCCTACCCAGAGGCTCTCCTAGACCCAGCGACAGGGACAGGCTCCTGCAGCCCCAGAGCCAGTCCGAGCTCAGGAACACAAACACACACACACACAAACACACACACACACACAAACACAAACACACACACAAACACAAACACACACACACAACCTCCTGCGGCCGAGGGCTGCAGGAGCGATCCCTCCTCGCGTCTCAGCTGCCCGCGGTTCCTTGCGCTGCTTTACGACAGCGCTCGCACGACTTCTGCCAGACCAACAAGGATTTTAGAAAGCAAAAATCGAAACCGGACCCGCGACACCGACCCCAAACAAATTTCAGAGCCTGTGATAAGAAAAGCGAGGGGCTCACAGACTCAGCCCGAACGTTTCCTCCCCGTACCTGTCCATGGTCTGCGGCAGCGCCAAGCCCGTCTGCTCGGCCATGGCCCCGGGCTGAGGAGCGGGCCCAGCCGAGGGCCCGGAGCCTGACAAAGGCGTCACGGGTGCGGCGGCGGAGAAACGAGAACGGACGGGAGGGCGGCAAATCCGCCCTTCCGAGGGACGGCCGGAGCGGCCCCTCCTTCAGCAGGCGGGACGCGGCGCAGGGCCGGTGGCCGGGGCAGGACGGAGAGCCCGGGCCGCCGCGGGGAGAGGCGGCGAGCGCTGAGCGCAGCCGCGCCGCCC
>VWYP01024738.1:196890-224219 GCA_013400435.1 Pycnonotus jocosus
CGGCGGCTGCCGCCCCTCCTGGCGCCCCCCGCCGCCGGCCGGGACTCCTCACGGGTGGAGGGAGGGAGGGAAGGAGGGAGAGGCTGGGCCGCTTGCTCTGCCCCCTACCCGCTCCCGCAGGGACCCCTTCGGGCAGGAGCATCCCCCATTCCCTCCCGTGCCGAACAGGTGCAGGCGGCCCCCGCCTCTGCTTGGCCGCCGGGCCCCGCGACCTGCCCTCAGGCCGGAGGGGACCCTGCCAGGTGCCAGCTCCGACCGGGCTGCCCAGAAGGGCGGTGGCTGGAGCGATGGAAGGGAAATTAATCCGTTTCAGTGGTGGTGGTGTGGATGACAAGGACAAGCGCCCTTGTAAGTGGCACTTGGTGCTCGATGGAGGCCTGGTGACCACTGGCTTCAGTGTGCGAGTGGGGTGAGGGATGGCACGGCCGGTGGTAATGGCAACGCTCTCTTTTGGGTTTGTCGAGGTGCTTCCAAATGGGAAAAAGTCTTTCTAAAGTGCTTTTAAAATTTGTTGTATGTTCAGAAGTCAACTTAGAGCCGCACAGTCTGAAAAACTGGAAATGTAGAAGCTGAAGAGCCTTTGTAGAGCAAAGAGGTGGATAGTATCTGGAGACAAGTTGTCTTTCTAATTATCTCCACCATGGGTGTGTCTCCTGCCTTCATGTCATGCTCCTGAAGCAAAGGCAATAGCCTGTTTTTCAGTGGCTGTTGTGATATGACAGATTCTTGGAAAGATCAGTTAGTAAAAATCAACTTTTAATTTTCCTTTTCAGGTTATCTTTTTAAATAATAGCTCCCATATTAAGTTTTGCTACATGAAACTAGTCCCTGTACCTTGCGTGAATTATACTGCAGTTGCTGTTCAAGGTTGTAATTTACAGGGCCAAGCCCAGGGTGCAACTGTGTAGCTGCATTAACCTACAGCTATTCCAAATCAAGCTTTTGCATGTACGTGACAACAGACATCAGGTGGAATAGGAAGGTGAGTTTAGGGAATTTACTGGATTCTTTGACTATATTGCCTTAGCTAGGGACAAAACAGTCTGGTTTTGAGAGTCTTTGGGGAGAGAAAAGTGTTGTCAAAATGTGTGTAAAACACCTGGTCCTGTAAGCAGTATTATGTGCATAATAGTAAGGGTGTTATTTCCTATATGTTACAAATATCATAAAGAGGAATGCTGAAGTATTTACAGAGATGTAAATGTTCCTTACAGGAGGTATAGAAACAGATAAGAAGAAGGCAGTGACATCCCATCCCAGAAAATTTATTTTGTACTTATTCTTGGGACCATAAAACTCAGTGTTGCTACCACTGCTGAGGAGTGTCGGATGTACAGTGGCCTGAGTGAATCACATGGGCATGATTTCCTGGAAGAGATCCTGATAAACACTGTCCCAATTACAGCTGTCCGTGGCATGTAAGAGCAATATTGGATATCAAGAGTTTCTGGTTCCTATTCTTGGTCTGGACTAAGCTCATTGTCTATTGGCCAAAACACTGAGCAGCTAGGCTAGCCTAGCTTAGTTTTCTTATATTTATTCTCAAGTGTTACACATGAAAATAGGGAAGCTGGTTTTATTCTGAAAAGTATGTGGTTTGTGCAGTTTCTGTGTTTGCTTTGGAGTTGAAAGGATATGCTGGTTGCCTGCCATTTATGATAAAGGTCATAGTGGCTAATAATAGATGTGAAGAATATTTACCTGAAGAAAGGGAACCAGAACCCAGGATCACTTGGCTACTATTTGAGGCTAAGGAACTGTCTGGGACAAAGGTGGCTGCTTTGCTCTACCACTGGGACAGGAAAGTATGACAAGACTGGACTGGACAAAACTTGAATATCAGGTCAAATAGTGAACACTTGGTAGGTTTGGACATTTTACTTAAATTCTATTTTTTTTTTTCCAAACATGAAAAATGAAAACCTAATGGGATACATAAAAGCATAATTGGAAAAGCTTTAGTCATTTTAAACTAAAAGATGGTAGATTTAGATTGAACATAAGGAACAAACCTTTTATGATGAGGGTGGTAAAGCACTGGAACAGGTTGTCCAGAGAGGGTGGATTCCTCATCCCTGGATGCATTTAAGGTCAGGTTAAGCAACCTGATCTGGTTGAAGACATCCCTACTCATTGCAGGGAGGTTGGACTAGAGGAGCTTTAAAAATCCCTTACAACCCAATGCATTCTATAATGGCAGACCCCTTAACATCCCATAAAATAGCTTAAAAATTCCCCGATTTGTGTAAACTGTTGGACAGCTTGGATATATGTTCTTTGCTCTTTCCAGAATCAAAGTATGATCCTAAAATACATATATAACCTACTGGTCTTAAATTTGTACAAAACCGCTTCCTTACTCCCAGACAGAGCAAGAGTTGTCATTTTATCTTTCTCTATTCTCCTTAACAAGACAGGATATGCAGCTGCTCTATTAAAATGCTTGCTTTATTCTCCTCTACAATCTCCTCCTTCACTCTCCCTCACCCCCTTTTCTCTTAATTTTCTTTCTGCTTTTTGTTCCTTATGCTTCCTTCTTTGCAGTGGCAATTTCCACTGTAAATCTCAGATTGCCTCTTCAATTTTTTTTTTTTTCATTTTTAAACTCTTGCTTCCTGTATCATCCCTTACTAGATCCTTTGTTTCTTCTTTCCTTTTCCCTGATGTTCACTGCACTCTGCCTCACTCTGTCATCTCTTACCTGCACCTGGCAGTGAGTGGCTACATTTGAGCTGAGAGAACTCTCCTGGGAGCAGGCTCCTTTTGGCCAGAGCAGAGTGAGGGAAAGTGGCTGCTCTTCAGGGAGCTTTGCCAGAGCTCAGCTCCTGGACACTGACTGGAGGTAGCAGCCATTTCAAGTAAATTAAGTAAAACTGCGCATTTGAAGGCAAGTGCAGAACTTCATGAAAATCACCAATAGCAATGTAAGCTATTTAGGGCTTAAAATTGAGCCCTAAAATTGACTACTGGATTTACTGCAAAATATCAACTTTTAAAAATATGAAATGGTTTGATAACAAATTTATACAGATTTAAGCTTAATAAGCAAGTTGACAAGCAATTACTAAAGAATGAAATGGAGGTAGATGAAATATATATGTATATATGACTATTTCAGTGAGGCCTGGAAAAGAGGACAAGAGGACAAATACTGAAGGAGCTGTACCTTAATATGGTTCTTCTGATCTGGCAGTATTAAAACTGTGGAAATTATTCACTGTTTACAGCAAAGCTAAGTAACCTGGCAATAAAGGAGTATTCTATTTTGGCAAATCTAAATGTTAACTGCTATGATAGCAATATCTAAAATCAAATTACAAGATCAGTTAGGCATTTTTCATCTATTTGGTTCCATTTTTAAAAAGCTAAGTAGCCCTCAATTAGTCTAAAGTGAAATGTGTTTCTACAATAAAACTTGGGGGGGGTTTTGTACCATAACACTTCGTTTTAACCTTCAAACTAGTTGGAATAGTCACTTTCTGTCAAAAAGACTAGCATGACTTGTTAGTCACAGGAGGCTTAAAGAGGCTTAAATTGCTCCATAATGAATTGCTTAAAATAAAAATACACTTTATACAATGTTAATTGAATTAGCTTGGCTTATTTGGGCCTTTCTTACATTTGTTTCTTTGGAACTGGCCCAGGTCAAGTAATTCATATACCAGATTGAATTAAGCTCTTGTGTTCTGATTCAGCTATCCTTACTATCTTTTAACTTCCAGTTATGAGAGAGTTGGTTGCTAGAAACAAAAAAAAAATTTTCTTCTAGTGGCTAGTTGATAAAAAACTGTCTTGATTTTCTTTGGTTCTGGAGTGCTTTTCCTTATCCTAATGATTGATCTATCAAGTGAAACTGGTTTCTGGGAAGAACCAACAGAAACAGTGCAATCCCTTGCATGTGAATCCTCAAATCATCTGGAAAGCAATAACCCACAAGTAAATAGGAACATAAAGGAGGGGCATAGAATGCCTAGAGCCAGCCCTGTGAGAGATGGGATAGTTCATAAAATTAAGTATTTTCAGTTGCTGTAAGAAAGTAGGTTTGCTGCCTTTAATGATTCAGAGTAGCTCAAACAGGTTAGAGCAAGTGTTGAGAAACTCTTAATTACAGTGTTGATTTAGGGCAGGCAGACCATAAAGTTCAACATAAACAGAGTGCAGAAAGCAGAGCCATAAATGTTAGAACAACTCACTTTCAACTGCCCTAATTTATCTTTCTCAGCTTTAGTCATCTCTGTTTCATGCACAAAGCTATGCATATTTCATCCTTGGAAAATCAGCCTGCACTTTTATTAAACACTGTTATTTTCACACTTCTGATTTCAACTATGTATTTCCTTATAAGCATTACTATTTGGGCTGAATAATTAGTATTATGAATTACCCAGAATAAATATGCAGAATAATTCATACACTAGTGCAAAACAGAACACCAAGTGCCAGCGAATGAAATTCTGAAAATTTCACCTGAGCTACATTAATGATCACAATATTAATATCTTATGAGACGAACTCCTGTCAGGCTGTGTATTGATATGGAGGCTGGAGATATGTAGATGGTGGGTAGTGAAAGAGAGGTGAAGCGTGGCACCGCCATGTACAGAATAGATGGAATGTTAAATAGTAACATTCACACCTTGATTTTCTTCTGAGCAGCTTTTGTTTGTTTGTTTGTAGAATTTTCAGTGTAGTAACAACTCAGTAATGAAAAGGTTGTAACTTTAAAATTGGAAACTTTCAAATAGTACAACTTTTCACCTATGTTATGATTTTGATTTGTTTTTAAATTTTCATACTTGACCTATTTGTGTTTGAGTTTCAGAATATATTTAGAAATTATGACACGATTATTTAATATATTCTTCAGCCAAGCAACGTGACATGATTTCCTTTGTAATAGCTGTAAATTTTATATGTTTATGAGCTTATAATTAATTTCTTATGTTAGGAGTTTGTAAGGAAAGTTTGGAAATACTGGAACTATTTCTTTGTCTAGCAGTTGTTCTGAATAGGTGGCTGGCTATTTGATCTGGGCTTCTACATCAAACTGTATAAAAACTCATTTAATTAGTCACTTTCAGCTCAGTCTGACAGATATTTCCTCAGAGCTGATGATTCAGATTGCAGCAGTTTTCCCTGGGAAGAGGGAGTGTGCACACAATTTTTTTTTTCCTTTTCGAGCTCTCTTCCTTTCAGGAAGCAGCTCCGAAATGCTGTCTGTAGGTGAGACTCCAAACCCCATGATTCCTTGGGAATCAGAGCATGCGCTGAAAGCTTCCAGTTGTCAAAGTGCTCTTGCCAGGCTGGTCGACTATTTGTCATATACCAAACCTGAAAGAAGAAAATAAATATACTGTCCTTTTGTTGATCTTTAAATACAGAAAATCCAAAGGTAACTGTTCCTCAAACATTTCTGTGTTGTCTGCGTGGGTTTCTGCATGCATATGGAGTTGGTATTGCTATGGGGATATAGATTTCCTGTACTGGATTGTAAATTTGTACAAATACTTACACCAGCAAATGATCAAGAGTACTGCATACTAGTCCAACATTAGACATTGGCTGGTCTTTCAAAGTCATTTATTAACCAGCATGTTTTCATTTGGACTGGCTTCATTCATTAAAGGTCTTGACCTTGACAAGAGGGTTGAACTGTGCAGTGATTTTTGCCTTTAAGGAGCAATATGGAGGGGAATATGAATCACAGTCCTTAGGATAAAGTTCAAAACTAGCTAGCTAAGTCAAGGTACGTATTTAAAACAACTGCTGTACTAGCCACTATAGATAACCTGGTGACTAATTCATTTAAATATAACTTTATTGACGGCAGAATTTTAATATTTCAGCTGCTATGTTTTTCTCTCTAAATGTATTTTTATACTGATAGCTCAGACTCAGGGGAAGGGGATACACATAATCCCTTTCTCCTTCTGATGTGGAGTCATCCGGAGTTTTATGTAGCCTTAGGAGTAACAGCGATGTGGGTAGAAGTGAAGCTAATGGAAAGTTACACAGGCAGAGCTTGGTATATCGTGGTTTACTGCAGTACTGCTTTAAAATGCCTTGCAAGGTTTTCTGCACTCCCAGCAGCAGCAGCGCTGGCTGGAACAGATGCAGTGGTTTACCCCGTCCTTAGCAGCTTAATGTTGTCTCACAGCATGGTCTGCTCAGGAAGCCTTGTGCTTGCTTTACATATTGAACTGGTAAATCAGGGGGAGCATAAGCAGTAACTTACCAGATACCAGAAACCTCTCCTGACATTAATTTTAACTAAAATGTGTGTGCATGCCTCAGAAGATATTTAAAGGAAAGAATAAAAAATGTAAGATACACCTGGACCATCTGATGTCAGAAAGGACAGTGTCGACAGTTTCACACTTTGCTACTTTTCTTAAACAGTTCATTGATTTGGCTTTGCATTGTTACATTACAAAAACAATCCTAAAAAATACAGTCCTGGGCATGTAAATGTCATATGATTCACTCAATAGCCATGCAGTTAGGTATTCAGCCATGGCCATCTTTGACATAGTTACTCAATTAAAATAAGTGATTTGGGGCTCGTTTAAAATACTTTTGAGATTTAGAATTATCTCCTCGATTGACTAAAAGCCTGCAAAATATGGAGGTTCCTGTTGTGATTTCATACAATTGCTGTTGATTGATGTCTGTATTGTATTAGTAGTATTGGGTCTCAAAATAATAAAAAAATTATAGGATCTGCCCTGTTTCATATGGAGCACCTTTTCTGGCACATATAAGCCTCAACCATTCCACATACGTTTCCTTTCTAAAGTTTAAACTAATGTATTGATTTAGCAAATAATCTGCATCACTAGTCTTTGTCTTGTGCATATAAAGATGATTTTTAAAATGCAACATGTCTATATTGTAAATATTTAGATTTTTTCCCTGGTTTTATATTTAATTTGAAAGCATCAGAAAGACCACAGTCTAATAATACCTCCCCAGTCTGCTCATTTTGACCTTATGTTTTTCTAATGGACAAATCACAGATGATTTCATATGTACGTGTATAAATAGAGCGGGTATGTATATAAATAGAGCGAGTAGATAGCTGTACCTTCAAGTAAAGGACTGCTTTGATGTAAAATAGCATTTTACGCGGAGAGATCGTAAGGTCACCGAAGGCAAATCTAACACCCATCGGTGGCTTTGTACACGAAGTGTCTCCGCCCCCCGGCCCCCCTTCCCGGCTGTGCCATCGCCGCCGCTGCCCGGAGCCGGCGCGGGCTGGGCGCAGGAGCGGGCAGGAAGCGATTGTGCAGCGCGGAGCCGCTCCCGTATCAGCGCCAGCGTCCCTGTGCGCTTCGCTCTGATAAACCTCAATCACTGCCAGCTTGCTGGTTAATTAAGGAAAATCGGTACCCGGCTCCTTTAAAGGTCCCCTAATAGAAAAGGGGGTGGAGAAGAGCGAAGACTGGTGTCTTTTTAACCTTGCTGAAGGACGCAGCAGTATTTATTGACGTATGCAAATAACCAGGGGGAGGAGGTGGAGGAGGAGGGTGCTTGGAAAAACAGGAACCAGAATCAGTTTCTCATTGCAGGGTGAGAGCTCTGAGTTCCGGTGTAAGAGAAAAGAGACGTGGCGAAATTGCTGTATATCTCTGCCCTATAAGCACATCTCTCATTTAGACTGAAGGGAAACAAGGCATCAAAAAGGGTGAAGCATCTTAAAAAATATTTTAAAGGCAATCTAGCACGATCAAAGGTTACATATTCCTAAATGGGGGAGGGGGAAGATTACGGGTTTGCCTTGCAATATGCTGTAGCATAGTACTAGCAATAGGACGAGATTTTTGGCTGGCAAATGATTAAAACAGACTGGCTTGTGGTATGAATGACAATGTTAATAATCTGTCTTTGTGGTTTTTTCCCCTACTGTTTCAGCTGCGCAAACCATGCAGGATGATTTACTGATGGACAAAAGCAAAGCCCAGCCCCAGCAGCAGCGGCAGCAGCAGCAGCAGCAAGATCCAAACTCAGCAGAAGCCCCCTCTACACCCATCTCGTCGGAGACACCCAAACCAGAAGACAACAGTTCAGTGACTAGTATCGGCACATCGGCTCCATCCCAAAATAGCAAGGAGAAGATGCAGATGGAGTCCCCCATTTTGCCTGGCTTGAGCTTTCACCAGCCTCAACAAGAACCTGCAGCCGGCACCTCCTTGTCTCCCTCGTTTGGCAGCACCTGGTCTACAGGGACCACAAACACGGTGGATGATAGCTTTTTCCAAGGGATTACTCCAGTCAATGGGACAATGCTTTTCCAGAATTTTCCACACCATGTCAACCCTGTATTTGGTGGCACTTTCTCACCTCAGATTGGCCTAGCTCAGACTCAGCACCACCAACATCAGCAGCAGCAGCAGCAAGCTCAGCAGCAGCAGCAGCAGCGGAGGTCACCTGTGAGTCCTAATCAGGCACCTTTCGCCCAGAGAAATGCTGCTTACAGCCATCAGCCCATCATGACCAGCAAACCGTCTTCCTCCTCTGCCTCTTCTTCTTCCTCCTCCAGCTGGAATAACCATCAAAATGCAGCTTGGAGTACACCTTCCAACCCTTGGGGTGGGCTGCAGGCTGGTAGGGACCCTCGAAGGGCAGTTGGAGTGGGGGTTGGCGTGGGAGTAGGAGTCGGCGTGCCCTCCCCCCTCAATCCCATTTCACCCCTTAAAAAACCCTTCTCCAGCAATGTCATTGCCCCTCCGAAGTTCCCACGGGCTGCACCCTTAACCCCCAAATCCTGGATGGAAGACAACGCGTTCAGGACGGACAATGGCAACAATCTGTTGCCTTTTCAGGTAAATGACTACACGCACCTTCTGCATGATGACAGCTATCACAAATTTGTATTTATTGTGGGGCTGTGTTTCATGTTACTGTTCTGTCTGAGTTGCATCTCCATAACTCGTATTTTCATCAAATAGTCACCTTACATGGAAGAAGCGTGGTTGAACCTAGGGAATGCATATACAAAGATTTCCAATTCTAGCTTAAGGATTAATTTTTTTTTTTGTAAGGTATTGTTAAATGTGGAATGTGGGAGTTTTTTGTCATTGTTTTTTGCTCTTTTTATAGCATCTGAAAGGTAGGAGCCTTCATGAAAAACAGGTTCGACAGACTACGTTCCCTTGGTGCCGTGTTAGAATTTTTTTTCGTATTCTCCCATATGTGAGAAAGCTGAGATGTTGAAATTGCTGGCTTCAGTTTTCTAACTGGGCTGTTAATTTTAACCAAAGATGCTTCTTGACCTGAAATTCAGTTGATTATTTTATCACCGTTGCAATAACTAATTGTCCTTATGTTGTGGTGGGATTTAAGGGGGAATCTGCTCGCATAAGGCATCCATATGAAAGCTGTGTACATCTAATACCTACACCCTGCTGTTATATTCACAGTGGACGTTGTGAATACATCTCGAAGCAGCGTGGGTGTATATGGAAAGAGTGGCGTATCTGTCCTTTCCAGTAAGGAAATGTCTAATACAATTGACATGATTTAGAAATGGCAGGGAGGTATTGTATAAAATAAGCCATTTAATGCTGTTCAGAATATTTGTAGAGAAAAGAGACAATAGGACACGACCTTCAGAGCCATATTGCAATGGAGTCTATTTACTAGCTACATAGCTCTGAAATATTTAAAGCTGCAGTGCCCTTCACTGTTTTTTTTTTAATCTATGACGACAAAGCAGATCAATTACAGCTGAAAGTGGGCCAAATGGAAGATTTGCAATTTTAATGCAGAATGAAACCTGTCATGGTGTGAAATCCATTTTAAGTTGAAAAAAAGCAGAGCTTGCACTTGCAGTTATATGTATACTAGGTGAAGTGAATCTCGGACCTTTTCTAGATTAGCTGTTTTGGTGTCAGACAGGTCAAAATTTTCTGCTTTGAAATACAGTTAAATCATTCATATGCGCTTGCTCTTTAGGTATTTGTTTTCTTAGGAAAGCATGATCTCTCAAACATTTTTAACTTACCAGTTTGGTAAGAATAGCATTTAGATTGACACTTTGTTTTAGAAACACGGTAAAAAAAAGAAATCAAACAAATGCACCCACACCCTCATTATTTTAGGAGACTGTTGAAGTAAAATATATGCACTTTCCAGTCCTATTCAAAGAGGACATCTTATAGTCAGCCCTGAAATTTCATTTTGCTGCTTCATTCTGTTTAAAGGGAGAGTTGCAATTTTTTTATTGGCTGCCCTAAATGAAGGTGGATTGGCTTCTGGTGAGCTGCTGGTTAATGTCTCTGAAGCACTGAAGGCTGAAGGAAGATTACACTTTAGACACAATACGCCTGGTGTAAATACTATGTTGCACAGAGCACAGCACCACAAAAGCTAATAGCTCCCAGTCATTTTTTAGGAGTGGGAAATGTGTTTCAGTTTACAAGTATTCTTAATTGTCTGCATGTAAGACATTACAAATTTTGGTATATTTGAATTAGTAGTGAAAACAACAGTAAATGAACTTATTTCTGTGGTTTGGTTAGTAAGATACATCTTTAATGAATACAGAAATTTGTTATTGTGACTGTAAATTGTCACAAATTAAACTGGCAGATATTTACTCATCACGAGGAAAAAAAACCCAGCTAACTGCTTTTAAAGAAAAGTTATTTGCATTTTGAAATTAAGGTTTCACAAAAACTAAAGTATTAGCCGATATGTAAATTTGGAAACTTGTTTTCTTCTCTGTGAATTTAACCTGGTATTTTCATGTTCAACTGAAAGCAAATGCTTAGGCTATTCTCAGCGTCAGCTGGTATAACAGTCTGATTTCAGAGACTCAGAACACTTGTATTTTTTTTTTCCTATTAGGTTCCTTTTTTTTTCTTTTTTTTTAAATACAAGCTGCTGAATTTTGCTTATTAAAAAATGTAATCTGTGTTAATGTTGATTGCTACCATACTTAACGAAATGCCAAAGACACCTTGAAACCATACCATTGGTAGGAGGCAACTGTTTAGTTACACTGATAAAAATGAAATTCAGATTAGTCTCAGAGTTTAATATTTGCTGCAAAGGTTCTGGTTGTCTTTTTTCTTCTTCCCCCCACCCCTAAATTGGGCAATATGTTGACACAGTAAGTTCTGCTTGTCAGCACTATCGAGTAGTTCTGGCAGGTTTATCCGTTTACATCTGCCACCCTCCATAACTGCGTGGTTTTGAGCTACTTTAGAAATACCTTCCAGTAAACTTTCTAGCAACACACTTAGGCACGTTAGCAAGTTCTTTGTGTTAACCTGTTATTTTATGTTAAGATTATGAAGCTTTCTAAGAAAGAAGAAAGCTAATAATAGGTTCACTCTTTGAAATAACATCAGGGAGAGCTATTTTGTAGTTCAGGTCTTTGCAGTGATCACAAATTTTGATCAGAAAAGATCTATAACCAAGATCTGTGTTCTGAGTCTATAGTGTTTGAAGACAGTTGATACTCAGCTATTGATATATCTTGTTCTAGGAAAAAATGTTCAATTTGAAAATGTTTCTTTTAAAGCATGCATATAAAGCAATATGCTAGATATTTTCATCTCTTAATTTGAGTAATACTTTTAGTGCATCTTGTATGTCAAAACCAATTGGTGTCTGTCCCAAGGAGTTGTGCTGCAGAATATATCAGAAGATTTAAAATACCACTTGGTAGAAACTCTGCAGGTGTTTGCTTTGTGATTGGTGTGGAAAGGCCACTAAAAATGCTTTGAAGGAGACTACATTCATATACTTAACTTGGAAAAATTGACTGCAATGTATTGAAAAAAATGGATATACAAAGCTGATGGTTGAAAGGAAAAAGAGAAAAACTGATCAGTCTGGATGAAATGTAATGTAGCAAGTAAGAGTTGGAGCTGAGATCATGGGAACAGATGTGGAACTAGGCCAGATAGGAAATACAAAAACATGGCCAGCTTGTTCTTCTGAATATTCGTTGGCTTCTGAGTGGTTCAGGTGAAGGGTTTCTGACTGTCCTTTGGAAGTGGTTGTGTTGTGCTGTTATGTTAGGTGATCCTCAGCTCTGGCATTTGAGGCTGGCATTAACTGATTGTCCCTGGGACGCCGTTCTCCTGGCACTGGCTCAGTTCCATTTTCCAGCAGAGTGGGGCTTGTACAGAGCTATTGTCACCTCCTGCTGCTGAGCTGCTCCCACTGTTCTCTTTCCCCTCACTTGTCTCAGGTAAATAGTGTATTTCTTTTGGCTTTTGGCCATGTGGAGATACTGGGACACAGCTTGTGGGGTTAGGAGGATTGACAGTGCCTGAAATAGATCCTTGGAGGCAAGGATGAGAAATTCTCTTTGCAGGGAAGATAGAGAAGGAATTACATGTTTGCAGACCAGTATTCTAATTAAGTATGTCTACCTTGTGGATTTTTAATTATAGTAACACTGTAACCATTTTCCAGAAGCTGTGCTGAGTTTTGTTGTTTTCCAAGTAATGTTCTTTAGAAACAAAAAATGCATTGGAGTTTGTGCTGTGAAGATTCTGGCATACATCAAACCATTCTTGGCAGCTCTACTGATAAATATTTCTCTAGCAGAAATAAATAAGATGGTGTTTATTATATATAAAGATAGTTTTAACGTGCTATCTTTTACAGGGAGACTGAGAAAGGATTTTTTTTTTTGGAGAAGTGTTTTGTTGTGGTGTTTTGGTGTGATGTTTTTTTCCTCATTGTTTTCAATTGGAATTGGTCTGGCCCAGATAAAATTATAGGCTAAATTTAGAAATTTTATATAGATTCAATATTTCATACTTAAACAAAATGCCAGTTTTAACATGCAGTGTGTTTGTGTTTAGATGTAAGTGCATATATATGGGTAAATATAGAGTTCAAGTATTGGAACATTCATGAGTGTAACAATTAAAGTTTTGTGTTTATGAGTAAAGGAGTTTTACTGGCTAATAAACTCTGGTGACTAATTTAAAAAAATCTTTTTTAAAACTAGAGGGTTTTTTTTCCAGTCAGAAATAGTTGTATGCAACTATGTAATAAGTCTATTTAAAGATTAATTTTTAAAACACTGTATTTCTTTAGTCTAAACTTGTCATTCTGGGCTCTAGCTTCTTGACAGTTTAGTGGGTAACCACACTTAGTAGTGTTACTGTTACCTTAAAAATTATTTCTTAACGTGTAGTCCAGTCTTAATTTTTCTGGCATGATGATGCACAAGCACTGACAGCCTGCAACTTTATGGACAAAAAGTACCTAGGTCTGCTTTTAATTTTCCCCTCACCTTTCTTACATGCTTCTGTGGTAATATTAACTAGCACTGTTTGTAGCCAGATTCCGAATACTAAAATGTGGGAGCGCTATTGTGGTCTTCCAGTGTAACAGATACAAGTAACACATGATGTTCTAGCTAAGTAGTTTAGTGAAGTATTTTATAGTTTTTTGTTAGATTTTAAATTTGATCGAATTGTGAACGTCTGTTTTTTCAAATTAACTAAAACATAGTAAGGTTTTAGTTGAAAAACATGGAAAAAAAATCACATGGCTGTTTCAAAGTGTGATGATTGAGCACTAATTGCTTATTGATCAGAGTTTTGTTTTAAGTAACCAATCAGTTAAGCTGTCAGTTAGTGAAGGTAGAGCAAAGATCTGAGTTCAGTAGGCAGCTAATATTCTGATCAACTCCATACAAAGACAAGACTTCCTTAAAGATATTAAAGGTATTAATATCAAACAGTGAATCAATAATTCTGTCTTAAAGATTTGATAAAGGATTAATCTGGCTTTGAGAGGCATGGCAGAAGGGAAGGGGAAGGGCATGGAGTTTTGTTATTTCCCTTCTTGTATCATCTCTCCCAGTTTTCATCTTTTTCCCTAGACTGCTTTTGTGAATGGAATGTAAGAGGAAGAGAGGCCTGGAAAAGTAGTGTTTTCAGGTTCTGGTGGTTTTCAAGGGGAAAAAAGAGTTTGTGGAGTGAATGATGAATATTTCCATTTGTTAGCAGTTGGTAAAATAGCTCTCCTTTCATTAAGGTCACTCAGAGTAATTCCTAGCAGGCCTATACTAAGGGGATGCTAAAATATAGCCCTGTTTAAAGTTTGAAAGTGCTCTTGAACAGTACATGTCTGAATTTTGCTTCTATTGTAGACTTTACAGTTTTAGGCTATCTTATACATTCTGTACCTAAATTTAGGGTGGCATTGCCATGTTTTGTTTCATTTTTTTTTTAAAATCTAATTTTTCCATGTTTCACAAAAACTTTGCTTTCAAGCAATTGTTAGAATGCTGTACATACCAGTATTAAGCAGCTGACTCAGTAGTTAGAAGAATGTAAAATTTTTGTATATAGAATTAGATCTTCATTTGTGTAATAATTGTATTATTATGTGTAAATTTTAGAATTTAAAAATGCAAGTTGTGAAAAGTCACAGAAACATTGCTCATGTTTGTTCAGACTTGGTCAATATTTTAATTTTCATAAGTTTGTTATATGTTTCTGTCTTTTCCTACAAGCTACAAGTAGCATTTGTAAATCACAATTGATGTCTTCCTTTTCCTCCTTGTTGAGAACAAGTGGCTTTGTCCTTTTATTGCATGTTACTCAAGCTCATTCCAGAGATAAAGTTGTCAATTTTTCTAAGGTCTTATAGGAGAGAAGCACTGTGTCAGTCAGGATAGATATTGATCTGCTTTGTCACAACCGTGTTAGAAGAGATGATGTGAAGTCCATTATACAGGGGTAAATAAGAGGCAGAGAGTTTGGGAAATTCATTTTCTTCTCAATATTCAATCTGAGGAGACTAAAAAATGGTAGTTTTTTTCTGAAATATTTAGAAAATAAGGCTTTGAAAACAGAACAGCCGCTGCAATCTCTTAAGTTTGCTGTTTTTGTGAATCTCAGATTAGGCATGAAAAAGTGAAGACAACAATTTGGTTCCTGTGAAAACTTTTAGTTTATGCAACGCACTAATTACTCAGGAATTAAGAACTTTTCATCAGGGAAGAGAAAAGAAGCAAAATATTTAATTTCTTTGATGCTCACTTTTCCTTCAGCTGTGGATGTTCTCTGCACATCTTCCAGATTCTGGAGAAGTCTTACTCCTGCTCTTCCTAATTCTTTTTTTTCTGGATGGCTTTGCAAAATTTGCAAGGATTTGCAACAATTTTCTTTTAAATCCTTAAGAATCTAAATGAACCACTTAAGCAAAACCACAGATTCTGTTGCATGTTAGGATGATAAACTTCACATGATTCATCACTCAGGTTATGATCAACTCTTTAATTCTTTGTTCTTGGTTTAACAAAGTTAATGAAAGTTATGTGTACCGAGCACTGTCAATAGGTTTCAGTGGGCATGGCCACTTTTCTTTGTTTTATCCACCCTTGAACTCTTTGGCTGCTTTCAAATATGTTTCTTCCTGTTCCTGAATTATTTTTTTTTTCAATGAAGCTTCTCTTTGAGTTGGCCTCCCCTATTCCACTTTGTGTCAAAGCTTCAGGTTACAGAGGAAGGCCCAATAAATCCCTGTAGTTGTAAGCCAAATTGTGTTCACTTAGTCCTGTGCAAAATTAATAGCATGAGGGGTTTTAAGTAGATTAATCAAACTCAGGGAAAATGGAATTTTCAGAAATACTAGCTAGAAGTTCTAAATTCTAGAAATTCAGACATTTTAACCAAATGATAACTTAGTCTGACCATGCAGAACTGATTTTCTTTCCCCATGCCCAAACTGAGCTTCCAAAATGTATGACTGGGGATGGATTTTCACACAAATTGACAAAAACCCCACTTCTGACATAAATGAGCAAAGCATTCATTATGGTAATATCATGGACTTCTTATGTATGATTTTGTTTTATGTCATAGTCATAAATGGATGTTCTGATGAAATTCACCTTTCCTACATAGAAGAATTATTGTGAAGGTGCTCAGCTTAAAAAGATTCATCTTAAAAAGTTATTTTTGGCAACACTGTAGGCAACTTAAAGCTGATCTTTTAATGAGAAATGTCAGACAACAAAGAAATGTCAGACAGCAAAGAAATTCACCCACCAAAGCTCTCTGGGTTTGACTTTCTGAGTAAGACTCTTTTTTGCAGATAAGACTAATTTCCTAAATGAAGTCTTGAGAATTGTTGCTTCTTCTGGAAATTGCTGAAATAAACAGAGCAAGCATTTTGTTTTAAAACACTTGAAAGGTTAAATATTTCTTTGGATTAAATGAAAATTCCAAATTCCTTGTTGAAAGTTGCTACTTCATTCTGCTGAAGTGTCTTGCTTTGTGAAAGAGATGTGTTAAAGGCATTAATGAATTAACATGGAGGTAGCTAGCGTTACTCCCATTTATCACATGAGCTTAACATTTGTAAAGGGTTAACAAATTTTTAATGTATTAACTGATTGTTAGCATGTTAACAGATGGCTTATAAGCAAATTTAGTATCATCTACTGATGTGCTTAGTAGGCATTAGGGTGTGTAATAACCAAGTGTGTAAAATGTTTTTAGCACATTTTATGGGTTTGAAATTTTTTAAACTGCTTATAAAGACAACTTTTACTTTTAAATCATGATGCTCACAACACTCTGACCTAATTATTTCACCTTGCTAAATAATTCTCTTGCTCATGTATTCTCTCCAGGATCATATTGTTTCTTCCTGTGACAATTGGAAAAAAAAATGAGGGCAGTGAGATCTCTCACATTAACTGAAAGGGTTTTTCTTAAAACTCACAAAGCCTGAAGCAGCAGCTGACTGTGCAGCAGGAAGACTGAGAACGAGAGAGTAGAGGAAACAAAAGTCAGGAACGAGAAAAAGTAGGGCTTCTATAGTACAGAATAGAAGGAAAGCTGTGGCATTTTCAAATGTGGTAATGCAACATGACAGTATACCCATTCACTTTTGGTGGATGAGAATTTCTGCAAATAAAATCTTGAAAAGTTGGGACCAGATTCAACATTTAGTGGTAAGGGTCCTCAGGTGGGTGGCTCCTGCTACTTTTGGGTGCTAATAAATGAAGATGTACTGTGACTTCTGAGTAAAAAAAATCAGCCGTTAATTGTCAGCAGATTTTACAGGTGATGTTGCAATGCAAGTTTCTGCAGACAGTCTTACCTCCCTTGTCTGAACAGGAACACACTCTTCTGGTGTGGTTTTACAAAGTAGTAGATTACTTACATAACATTTTTTTCTTTGCTAGGCAAGGGAGAAGTACATACTGTTGTGTATGCCATTCAAAACCACTTGAAAATTGATTGTAGTTAATTTAACAAGTTTTTTGAAAGGCGTAAATTTGTATAGAAACTGGAAAGTTTTCTTGCAAATTATGTTCTTGCACAGTAGCTTTGTTTGAATATAAACTTGAACTGGTGAGTGTCTCCAAATATAGCACAGTCCTTGGCTCCACTGGATATGTAGAGCAAGGAGAATTAATTTAAAAGAACAAACACAATGGAAATAGCTTTCCTTAGGAATACAGGTGTGCATAGATGCACAAGGCAACCATATGAGCTGCATAGTTTTTCATACAACCTACAATTTAATTTCCCTTTTCACATAACATTTATATTGGTGCTTTATAATTGTCCAGAAATCAACTAAAAACTCCTGTATTTCTCTTTCCTGAGTAATTCTTACGGGCTGATGAGGTCCCACTTTATGGTGAAGATTGAGTCCTTGAGGTTTTGACCTTGTATTTAGTGCTATTAAATATCAGTCTGCTTTGCTACAATTCTTTAGCTCTTTTTGTATGATGAGCTTATCTCCTCTAGGTTGATGATGTCTTGTAAATACTATTATTGTGTTTCTACTTTAATAACCAACATTACTCATTTCAAGTGTCTGAAGTGATCTCAACAAAACTGGTGTCGAGATTTGCCCTTAAGAAACTGTATTATTCACTTTTCTTTAGCAGCTTCTGTTGAGCACTAGCAGTTCTTCCCTGTTTTGCCATTTTCTTTCTTACCCCAATTGCACTGGTTACTTTTTCATCTCCATTTATGTGGTTACTTTGCCTGTAGCACCATGTGAAATGCTCTGTGGAAGTCCTCATTAGATCAGCCATATCCTAATCTTTCAAGAAGCAGGAATTGTCTTTTCCAGGGTATTGCGTCAGTAATGCAGTAATTCTACGTTATTTCTGCACTGTACTTCCTAAGAGACAAAATCCGTTTCAGTCAAGAAAACTAGAAACAGTGTTTGTCATCTATAGTTTCATATCCTGCATCAGTTACTGCAGCTCTTTCATTTTTAAATTGCTGGTCAGATGTACACAGTACTGACATTGTTACTTGGACTAGCTTTAGTGGTTCCACTGAGGGCTTTACTGACTCTGGTTCCTTTTGATTACGATGTTGCCATGCACCTCATCAGTTACTGAGTTGGATAGATGATATTGCATTCTCTTACTATTTATCTGTCTTCTCAGTTTATCCTTGTTTACCTGATTTTTCTCTGTGAGTGTGAAGAACAGTTATGGAGGCTACATTATTTTCTCCCGTCTTCTTCTGATGTTTTTAAATTTTTTCTCAGTCTTGCTAGAAAATTTGTTGTCCAAGGTATTCATGCTGACCTTCTTACAGTTTCCCTGAATATATGTAAGTGGCTGAACATCCTGGTTCTTTCCTTGTAGCAACATTTTCTTAATGCACCTGTCAGTTTTTATTATCCTATTAAAAAAAAAAAAAAAAAAAGGAGAATTCTGTTGCAAATCAGGCAGACTTTTATCTCGAGACATTTTTCCTGTCTGGAGCAATCCTTACTAAATTTGCCATGTGCTAATCAGTTTAGCTCTTGTGATGTAGAAGGAAAGTGCTTTTCCTGCTCGTATGAATATGGTTTTCAATTTCTGCATAAAGGTTTCCTTTTGGTTAATTGGCTGTTCACACTTGTACTTTTGTCTTGTAAGTGATTTTTGAATTATTTTAATTAAATCCAAATGTGCAGCAGTAATTTGAATGCATAACACCTACCTGACAACACAACTGCTCATGACCTCTTCTTATCTAAGAGGAAGAATTTTTTTATTCTGGTTATTTTAAAGAATTTTAACATAAGTGTTCAGGCATTTTAAACATGATACAGTTAGTTATTCTTTTCCTCATAGCCTCTGTGCCTTTAAGGCCCTTAGGCAATAAAAGATGGAAGTATGCATAGTGTAATTTAGTTACTATTTTAATATTTTATCATATGAAGGTGATATATTTAATAAATTAATTCTGAATTTGTTATTAAATTGAACTATTTTTTTGTACATGGGATGATTCAGTTCTTGCCACTGGAAAAGTTCCTTTGTTTATAAAATTTGTTATGAAATGGAATTGCTTGCATATAATTGATCTGAAAAGTTGCTTCTAATTAAAACGTAATTTTGGACTGGGATTTTTTTGCTCTGCTCCTGTTCTTCCTTCCTCTAAGTGGAGCGTGATATTACAAGTGCTCTTTGGATTGCTACTCTCTGCTGTTTCCTGCCTGTTCAGTTGCATATATGCAGCCTTCAGTAATTTTGCAGATGATCAAATATGTAATAGCAAATATTTTAAAATTAGAGTTTCTAACATAATGACACTTCAGGAAAAGGTTTGCCCGGCATCTCACTGGCTATATGGGAGTCTTCAGCTCATGTTTAGAAGTGGATGCGCTGCTTGAGAAAGCTTGTAGTTCTGTTTACCTTACATGAAGGTGTCTGAGACAGCTTGGGATTCTATGATTGATTATGTCCTTGATAAAGTCTCAGGATGGACAAGATTTGCAGCCTAACTATCCTCAATCCCTTTAGGAAGAAGGTGATAAGAGTGGATTGTTGTGTGCCACAATTTATCATGCATGCTAATCTTGCTATAATAGTATAAAGTTAGGACTTGGGTAGTTCACATGAGTAATTGGTAAGTAATTAGTAACTACAAGTATATTGCAACTAATAGGTTAAATTTTTTCTTTAAATCCTGCTGGGTGCAAAGTGACATCACACTGCAAAGGTCACCTCCTTGTTTTCTCTGGGAGCTGTTTTTCTTTGGGAGTGTTTCTGGCCTAGTTAAGGCCTGTGAGTAAATATTGGTGAATGGCCCCAGTTCCCCCCAGCCTTACAAACAACAATCCCTACTGTACCATTTCCTCCTCTGAAATGGAACATGACTGTCCTCTCTAAGGACAGCTCTCCAGACCTGTAGGTGAGGATCTTGTTCTGTGTGAACAGATGAAACATGATGCCTCTCTTTCGTTGAAATAGCTACTGGAGTTCTGACACCTACAAGATTTTTGTCAGGAGGTACTATTTCCTGAGCACAACAGAAATGGAACAGGAACATGATGAGGAATGTGCCAGTTAGATGTTAGTCACATTTTTCTTAAAAGCACAATGATTTAGGGTGAGAGACAATATTTTATTTTTCATCAGGCTTAAACATTTCCGTGACGCCTTTTTTTTTTCCTCTTACCAATATATGGCTTGTCACTGATGATCAGTTGCTGAAGACAAAACCACTGTTTCAGAGAGATCCTTGAGTCTCCCTTGCTTGGTGGCCATAGTAAATGAGGCTACAGGCCAGTGGTGCTCAGACATTTGTTTGACAGTGATTACTTGTGTTCTTTTCTATCTCCCATTTTGTCTCATTATACTCTCATACCACGAGACAGACTGTAAATCTTTGAGACAATTGCTTCCTTACACACCATATCTCTACTATCTTTTACATTCAGTGGCCCAGCCTGCAAAGTGGGATTGTTCAGATCCTTTCACACTGTAGCATCCCCAGTACTCCCTCCTCCTTTGCCTCTCTGTGGGAATTTCATGTTGTCAGCTGAGGTTTGCACTTGTGCTGATTTGTCTGGCAAGGAGTTCTTAAGTCAATGTTACTTTTTCCTTGCTCTGGGACACAAGCAACATTGTACTGAACAGAGTGGTGGAAGCCCAAAGGTAACTTAGCAGTGCTGAACCCTTGCACAGCAGGCCAATGAACCAGTTAAATTATGTCATTTTAATAGCTCAAGAGTATAATGAATGGGCTTGTAAATTCCAATGCTGACATCTTTTTTTTTCCACTGGCTTGTTTTTGTGAATTGATGGTCATCTTGGGTGTAACTACTTTAATCTTATATTTTACAAGTGTTAGAACCATTTGTTACTGGAATCAGTAACTATAATAGAAAGTGGATACATCAGCTTTTTTTAGATGCATTCAGCAGCAGGACTGGTGAGCAGATTTTTATCTAAAGCATCACATTGAACAAAATTTAACTAAACATAAATCCTGTCACTGAGTGCTCAGTCAGTTGTACTGTCTGCAGATCATTCCCTACAGTAGTGTAATGGCTGTAAAAATAATAGATGTTTTGTTGATTCTTCTAATTATTTTTTTTTGCAGGGTTCTTGTTTAGTTGTCTTAAATACATTTTACAGTTGTTTTCATGGTAAAAGATGATGCTTGAAATATTAATTGTATTACATTATCATATTTCTGTTTACAAAGATGGTTGCAAAGTAAAGGATGTGTTCCCCATTAGAGCATTTGACTGTGCTTGACTGTCATTGCATTGAGAAATAACAGTAGTGATCATGTAAATAGTATGCTTGGCATATTCTAAAAATCTGTATTGGAAGAATAACTAAGTTATCAGCTCTATTTAGGAGAATTCAGGGTAAATTCAGTTACTTTCTTCCTCCAATTTGCAAGCAAATATTGAATATTCAGGAGCTTGACAGGATATTCTGTTTAGTGAGTGTGATGCCAGTCTCATAGCTATAAAGGCTGAACTTTCTTATGTATATTTTGAACATGTATTAAGGGTGTGCAAAAAGAGAGTCTTAGCTGCAAAGTTAAAGGGACATTTGAACCAAATAATGAAGTTTTTATTTGTTTTTGTAATTCTGTATAATGCTGATTGTGATTATATCTCTTCCAATTTCTGTGCTTTTTTTAGTTAATCTGAAAATAAAAATTACAAACATTTCACTAAAAGATTTTAGAAATCAGAATTTATAAGTTTTATTAAAGTTTGAATACAACTTTACCTTTCTTTGTGGAAAATTGCTTGAGTAGGTCAAGTTTTCAAGGCTTTTGGATTCAGTCCGAGTTCTTGCATGTTAGCTATAAAAGTTTATATAGCACAGACAAGGTGACTAAATATTAACTAGAGTTTTGAAATGTTATTTTTTAAATTGCATGGAAAAGTTTCCATAATCTTTATACAGTTATTGTTTTATATGTGTATTAAGCTTCCTTATTTTTCTTAGAAGCCTTCTAAATAGGCTTTAAAAAATTCACCTTTTGCCCAGTGAACTTCTGAACATTTTATTTTATTATATGTCTTTTATTTTATGAAAATAAAATGTGCTACAGTTGGTAATGTTGAGAAAAGATAGATATATGAGAAGTTGATGTGTTTTGTGCACATTCCAAGAGCAACAATAACATAAGAAAACCTTCCCCAATTTGTTCGAGTAAAGGAACACAATAAATCCACCTTAGTTTAATACTACCCAAAATTAACTGGAAAGATAAAAAAGAAAGTGGAATTCAAATAAAATTCCATTAAAACTTGGTGTTAGTAGCTATGCCTCATTATAGGCATAGACAAATTTACCCTGTTGTTCCATCCTACCTATGTTTTATATCTTCTTCTGGTTTCGTTTATTTCATTTTTAAATTAAATCCAATATAAGGAAGAATTACTGAAATTTCTGGTTGTTCTAGATCTGCATGCATTTGAGTTGTCAGTCATGTCATTATTGGCAGCATTCCAGCACCAAGCTGCAAAGGAAGTAACACTTACTATTTGCAATTTTTTTATTCTTTTGTACAGTGATAATTTTGCTTTGCCATGTGACCGTATTCCTCAGATTTCCTGTATTTTGAAAGGCTTTTTTTTTTTTCACTTCCCTGAGAATGCAGGTGGGATTGCATCCCAGCTGAAGCGGCGAGAAGTGAGGGACTGCCCAGCGAGCATTTAGAGCATGCTGTGTGTGAGGTGTGAGCATTCATGTGCACCATCATGGCATGTTGAGCATGTCCCAAACTAAACTTAAGAATACTTTCTTTTTTTTTGCAGTTGTTGGTTTTGCTGTTTCGAATTGAGATATTGAAACAAGACAAACTTGTTTTTCTTGTGTTCTCAGTAATAACCTGTGCTGCAGGTGCTAGAACAGAAGGAGTGAGCCCTGTTTGATACAGTGCTGGCGTTTTACCCTGTATTTATTCAAAGCTGTGCTTCCATTGACTTCAGCTTTGGTTGGCAATGCATGGCAATCCTGCCCAGCCAAATCCAGGTTTATGTCGGGATAAAAAACCACAGCAGTGACCCCTGTGAAGAGGTTTGCCCTGATAGGAAAGCTGTTTGAGCCATAAGAGTTTAAGCTGTTCCCTAGATCTCGTTGTTCTGGTCAAAATACCACGTGTAATGTCGCAGGCTGTGATGACTCCTGTGAGGCTCACTGGAGTTGTGGTATTCTGGAAGCAGTTCATATTTCAGTGAGTCGAAGCCATCTTGTTGCTCAGCAGAGCTGGGTTGTGTTGTGCCACGTACTGGTGCAGAAAGCTGAAAAATCTAGGGCAGCATGAAAATGTAGAGCACTGAAATAAATTATTGGAACTGAGATAGTGTTCAGAATATAGGAATCATGGAAGCTTAGCAGGAAGTCAATGAACTGAAATATCTAGACCCAGGGAAATGTGTCTTTGGGAGGGTTTAGATACCTGAGGAATCATTGCTTGCACAATAAAAAATTTGCAGATGAGGAGTATCTCTCAACTCCATGTGTATTTTGTGTTATAGATGTAGATGACCATGCCAACAAAGGTTTAACATATGGAACTGTATGTTTCCTGGTTAAGGATTCTGAGTGTGGATGATAGCTGGGCTTGGGCACAGTGTGTTAGATTGCTGACATGCATTCTTAGGGTAAAACTTGTCACTTTTGAATTATATTTTAATAAATAATGGTCAAGTGTCTTTTCTGCAATAATCTGCTATAGAGACAGAAGAAAATGGTAGAGCTTTTTTTCTAGGAGCTCGATGCATGTTCTCCATGTCTCTGCCATGGGATAGGTCAGTCATTTCCTTTTTTAGTTCATTAGTTCCAATTACTGTGGGCTACCTGTTCATGCTGAGAGAGTCAGTGAGGAAATCAGGCCATATTAAGATCCTCTTCTCACCTGTGTGGTCCTAGCTAAAGATTTGATCTTGACACTGTCATCCATGATGTAGTCATATTTTTTTTCTCATTCTCTGTCTTTCCTTTTCAGCAGTAAAGACATGGTTTGTGTATCTACTGGGAGGGACCAGAAGTAATTCTGAGTATGCCCTGCCCTTACATGCCCCTGCTGTGAGTCTGAAGGGGGCAGAACAAAGCCTAGCACGTTGCAGGGTACAACAAATGGGAAAGAGTTCGTTTTATTTCAAATGTTACAAATGTGCCAATACTTCAGGTACTGCTAAATAATATTTGTTTCATAAATAAGATAACTTTCAAAATTACTTTTGCTTTCCTGGAATTTCCTGATGCAGTTATTACAATTCAGCCATCTTCTGGAGTGAGCAACACAGGCGTCTGTCCTAGGGATAAAGAGACCTCTTCAAAGCACTGTTTTGATTCATTCCTAGAACTTGTTCATTATGTGTGTTGGATGGAGACTGGAGACCTCTGAATAATTATCATGGTTGTGTAATTAAAGACTAGCATAATACATATGCACAAAAGTGTACGATTCAGATAAAATGCACATTGTTGTATTTTCTCATTTTATTTTAGTGTATTGACCTTGCAGTTATTTTTGGTACAGGTGCAGGTACTACCCTTTGGTTTTGATTTTTTTAAAATTAAAAGATTATAGACCCTGTATTATGTGACATTTTTTAATCAGACTTACAAGTAAGATATTGAGAGGTAGAAAGTTGAGATCCAACTCCAGCTAAAGGTCTGCTTCACTTTGTGATCCTTCAAAATCTGATCCTGATAGGCATTTGTGATTTTTCACTATGCTTAACATATCTACTTTGAGGAAGTCCATGGCATGGATGAATGTATAGATAACAGCCGTAAAGGGCTGGGATTTAAAGTTTTGGAACCCATCTCTTCTCTAAGAGCTCTTACTACTAAACTGCTTTTGTTTCTTTCAAGACTGGAGAATTTTAAGAACTGAAATATGCTGCCATTTACACCAGCAGCTAACAAGGACGGAGCTGCTGTCTGCACACAGCAGAAATACAATCCAGTGTGGGCAGGGTGGACTTAATCTTTTGCTGACTAAATGATTATTCTGTAGCCAAAGGCAGCGCCTGGTAGCTGGAGATTTCTCTTTTATCCATAATGCAGTTTATCTAAGTAGGTCTTAGGAGCTTTGTCTTCTTTAGGAAGATATCCCAGCAAATCTTCCAGACTTGCTGGATTTTGAAACTTCTTTTCCAAGTTATTTATTATGCTTTATCACTCTGTATTTTGTATTATGATTTTAGTTCATGGTCCTAGTCCCAGAACTTTCTTGCAAAGTTCTCATGTGCTGCTAAGGACCTTTATGAATTGTTTGTTGTTGGGATTGTTTGGCAATAGATTGGTGGCCTGTGAAAGCAACGCAAAAGGTGAATCCAGGAGATGGAACAGTATCAGCTCACAAAACCAGGAGAACCTGTTCATGCTGAGAAATGAGGAAACATAATTCTGTGTATGTGTGCAGAAGCACCAGTTGTCTTGGAAGAAAGTGCTGAATTTAGAAAACAGTTTTCAAATCTGCTGAGTACAAATGAGTTACTACTGAAATGAAAGCTACTGAGAAAAATTGTAATAGCCCTTTTATTTAGGAGCTGGAATGTTAGCCCTTACTTGTGTTTTATCACCCACACTGCAAAGTCTGTAGTCAGCATGCTTTATACTTATGCAGTGCCACAACATACTCATAAAATCTGTTGCGTCTAAAATTTCTTTTACTAGATTTATCTTGCTCAAGTGCTATAATGGGAAGTGTTATAATTGCCTGGTAAAGGGTTTTGATTAAATCAATCTTGCTGTGTCTAATGTAGGTCTGTTTTAATGTTGAAAATATATTGCAGGTTTGTGTGCCCCTTAAAAGGTTAGGAAGATGCAGCATTCTAACAAGCCTGCCCTGCATAGCCTTACTGCCATGCTAAGATTTCTCTCTCCCTTTTTCCCCTTGTGTCCATGTGCACAGCTCCTTGGCAGGTTACAGAACAAAGAAGGACCTCCCAGGGATTTGCTGCTATAGTAGCATACTTAAAATATAACATACATATGTTAACGAAGGGCAATTAAATTCCATTTGTAGGCTGTGTCCTCGTCTGAACTCAATGCCTTCTGACCTCTAAGACTGTAATCTCAGGAATGTTTGAAGCTGGAATAAACTACTATTGTGGCAAAGGCAACAGTCCTGCCCTTTTGCTCGCCTGCCAGTGTTGGTTTTGCCAGCTCAGCTCTGCTGTGGCTGTATAGTAAACTAGATCAGGGCACACATCTGACTGAAAAATACTTCCTTACCTCTATTTAGGATATGAGGTGTATCATTGCATTCATATTTGGATGTTTTTGTTTGGTTTGATGTTATTTTTTCCCCTAGGATCTACTTTGGATTTGCTGGACATACATTTTATTTCATGTTCCAATGTATTGATCTACTTGGATAGGTGAACAAGTACTCCTTTAAATACAGTATACAAGTGTTGGAATTCTGAGCAGCTGTGGAAGACAAAAATTGTCAACAATGAGAATTGAAAATCAGTGAGATGATTTGAACTTCAGTACTTAGTATAGCTTTTAACAGAAATCAGTATTATTCTTTGAACGTCATGTTTGACTGCCAAAAACACTCAATAGATGAAAGAGATGTGTATAGAAAATAATGATAGTCCACTTATAAAAAATAGAATGTTAGCACATTGGATAAGGGAAAATGGGTCTTCAGTTTAGAGTAGGTACTATGGGAACATGAGATTTTTGACAGTAATTGTCTGTATTTCAGAGTTTTCTGTAACAGCAAGCTTTTAATGATGTATATTTATTTTAATTCCAGAACAGGAATATTAAAAGAAAGCTTAATTATACCAGTTAACTCCCTTATCTCCTTTAGTTTTATTTAAAGACAACCTAAGAACAAGATGGTTCAAGAGAAATAATATTGATTAAGACAGAATTTTATTGTTTTGTCTATGGATACTGATTTTACTCTGAGGACTTTAAAAACTAGTTTTTCAAGCAAGAATATCTTCTAGTAACCAGCATGTAAAACATTGTTCCCGGAACTATGGGAGCATATTGCAACAAAAGTTTCAGTTTGCAGGGTAGAATGTTATATCATTCTTTATCAACTGTAGCATAATATAGTATACAACACCCCCCCCCTCAAACCTAA
>VWYP01024738.1:224247-277188 GCA_013400435.1 Pycnonotus jocosus
CCCCCCCCAAATTTTTTTAGTGATATTGATGAGAATAGGAAAATAAATATTTTTAAGCAACAGGATGACTACAAGGGGCCATTCTGTTATCCTGTTTTATGCTGTACAGTACTCTGGATACATGGGCATTGGTAGATTATTTCCACCAGGGAATTGTTACTTTGAAACTTGTTGTTCTAGTAGGCCTGCTAAAGACTCATTCTGGATTTGTTTTTCTTTTCTTTTTCCCTTTTACTTACCTAAAGCAGAAGCAGAACTACAGTGAGTTAAAAATGGGAGATTCAAACAATACAGACCAGCCCTTGCTCAGGTTTTTGAGTGCCCTACAGTGGAAGTGTTATCCTAGCTTGCCTTTTTTTTTTTTCTCTTGCACCTAGTATACTTTCCTTAAACCTGCCAGATTAATGTTAGACATTTGAAGAATTATTTGGCCTGCTTAAGAGGTGCCTGCTTAAGCACTGCTTGCTTCTGCTCTGATATTAGGGTAGCACAGTGACAGAAAGCGGATGATGAAGCTGTAAACCAAAAATCTCTGAAACAATTTCAATTCTCCAGTGTAACCATTAATGCTGCTTTATTTCTAAGTCCTTATTTAAATGATAATGTTTAGAATTAGCTATTGCTTGTATGTATATTTTTAGAAATATTTAAGAGCCTCTTTGCATAGCTGTACTGGTGAAAACAGCAGTTGCAAAATGAAGGGTATAATTTTAGACAACTGTAGATATATTTATAATTTTTTTTTTTTCTTATAAGAAGTTCTGTCAAGAAGAAATGTAGAATTGGATGCTGGAATTTATATAACAAGAAATGAGCCTATGTTAGAAAATTAAGTTTTTCAATAACACTTGTCTTTTCTTCTTTTTTTTTTCTTTTTTTCTAGGACCGGAATAGGCCCTATGACACTTTTAACTTGCACTCTTTGGAAAATTCCTTAATGGATATGATAAGGACTGATCATGAGCCTCTGAAAGGTAAACACTACCCTCCCAGTGGCCCACCAATGAGTTTCGCTGATATAATGTGGAGGAATCATTTTACAGGTTAGGAATATTCATATGTCCATGCTTGCTTGGTGTTTAAACAAAAATCAGCTTTTCAGTATTTCTATAAACTTTTTGTTAATAAATGAGTTTCCATTTATGTGAAATTTCTGTTTTCCCCTCTTAAGGTAAATCTCTCTACTAGGAAAATAAGATGAAATGTGTATCCATTTATATTCTAAGCGTATAATCATGGTATTATCTCACTGGCATATCTGAAACATAGGATTTTGTATCAGCAAATTGTAGAGCAAGATCTCTTGCTGCAGTCATTTCAAAAAATGCTTCATGCAACTGAAGTCCAGTTGTTGTGTCCAACATCTCTTTCCAAAGGTTGTACTTCACTTATGCTTGGGTTATGAGCTAGGATACTCTGGTCCTAGCCAACCACTGTATCAAGATTATTCTCTATAGTTATTTCAGGTTTCCTTTAAACAAATTTATCCTAATTTGGATTTCAGATTGTTAGGGGGAGCCAAATGATGTTAGATATTGTTAAGTACTGGGAAAGTTTTGATTATTTATGCTGTTAAACTGTGTTTGTTCTACCAGGTGTTGCACTAGAGATGAAACCATTTCTAATACTTGGCTGATAGTATAGTAAAAGGTGTGGCAGCATTTCATTGAATTCCTGATCAACCTGCACCCTCATCTGACTTTATCTTGCAGTGGTTAAGTTTAAAAATAGGTACACATTCTTGCTGATATGCATTCTTGCTGACTTATAAGACTGAAGATAGTTTTAAGCCATATACCAAGGAAGTACTGAACAAGAAACAATTCTCAAACACAAAGAAAAAATTTAGTTGTGTGTAGCACTTCCTATGCGAGTGCTTATATACGTGTGTTTTGATGTGCTGCCTCATTTACTCTGCTCTCCATTTGTAAAAATATTTTTTCTTTTTGCCATCTTTCTGGGTACAGGCTTTTTTCACAACCCAACCAAACTGGCTTCTGTACCATCTTCTAACCTTGCTTTCCACTATTATCTTGAAATTTGCTGTTCCATAGCCTTCATGTGTCTTTAACCATTATTTATCTGTCTAAAATGGCAGGAATATAGTTTCATGTCTATTCTGAGCATAAACCTCTGAAATAAGGCTTAAAGTCAAACTTAAAAAACTAAGTTCCACAAAATTGACATTTCTACTGGATATATGTTTCGTATGGCTGGCATTACAACATTAAATAAAAATTCTAACTGCTAGTAAACACAGTTAAGTGTTTATTGTATCTTGTTAGATACATTGTAATTTAGCTAAAACTCCCATGATTTTTATGGGGTTTTTCAGTATTTATTTACATATACAAATAGAGACTTAATTTTTTAAGAATAATTTCCATATGAATCTGAGTGTGGAAAAAAATGAAAAAGATGGGGTTAGAAATTGGATTGTATATTAATTGTTGAAGTTGGATATTACATAAAATTTAAATTGATCTTTTCCATTTGACAGTGGGACCATTAGCTTTACTTTGGCTCTAACAAAGGGTTCTGTATCAGATTGGATGTGCTCTTTTAAACTATTTCATTTGTCATTCAGTGCTTCTCACCTATTTTGGCTTTCCTGCCTTGCCCATGAGCTCACTTCCAGTCAGTAGCTGTTGCAGAAGTCTGATTTTCTGATAGTGACCTCCTTGTGTCTCTGCCTATCTGGTTAGTGGGTTTTTCCCCCCAAAGATACAGTTGCTTTCCCTGTGTTTCTTTGTCCTCCTCCATCTAAGTACAGGGCTGACTTTGCCAGCCCCAAGCCTTGCCCTGGCCTCATGTGCACTTTCCCTGCTCCTGTTTTCACACTGCAGCGTGATGGGAATATTTGTAGGAGCGGCTCTTTCAGGACATGTTCATTCTCCCTTGCAAGAGGTGTTGCCTTCCTCTGTGTTAGATCTAACTAATTTAGCTGAATCCTTTTCCTGAAAACCATTCTTCTGCAAAAATTGGTTTGATCCTCAAATCACTTTCTTACTGCATTTTTGCTGTTTCTTTTTCTGTGAAAATTGATCTTGATTGTTTTCCTGTGTGTCCCACTTCTTTTCCTCTACAAAGGGGCAGAAGGTTTTCAGCTGCTGTCCTCTGCACCTTCCTCACATTTCATTTGGTTGTCTTCTAAACTCACTTCCTTTTTCTTATTTATTCCACTCTCCTCTGACTCTCCCCCTTAAGGTAGAAGGACATTTTGGTCTATTACCACATTCAGAAAGTAAGTGATCAATTCTGCTTGCTTTGGCTTGCTTTTAAGTAATTGCCAAATTTTTTGTTTATTTTCACCTTGAAGCTTTTTAATATATTGATTATGTACTTCAGCTTAATTTTTTCAGGTTTTTTTCAGTAGAGAAACCCATGTAAATGCCTCTTGTGTGAATTTTCTGGAATATTATTAACCTAACCAACTCTCTGAGCTAGTTCTATTCATTTTACCCACTCTGTCTTTCATAGTAAACTGTTTATTCCCTTTAAATCTTTACTTCCTCTTGCATCTGGTTGTCCTCTCTTAGGTTTGTGCACTATTTCTTCTGTAGATACAAAATAAAGCAGCCACAAAAATCCTAATTTAAAATAAAAGCAATAAGATGGCTTTCAAATAACTTTTAAAAAAATGTTCTTCTTTTGGTAAATGAGCCCTTTTTTCTCAAACAATCACGGCAAGAGCACTTACATGTCAGTTTGCCCTATATTTACTATCCAAATTTTTAAGTGGAAAGAGTGAAAAGGGTGAGTACCAAGATCCTCTGATTTTGAAAATACAGGAAGATTTGATTCTAGAAAAACTAAATGTTTCTTGGAACCTTCAGTGCATGTTACAGAGCCAGTGGAGCTGTTTCAGGATCATTTCCTGAACCTGATGCTGCCGGCAAATACTTATTTTTAGAAGTACTGTCTGTATATGTATTCATGAGTAAAATATTGCAAGCAGTTTATCTGAAGTTTGACACTTTGCTTGGAACATCATCCTTCTTGGCATATGTGTCCTTCATGTCCCAGCAGATACTTGGAGCAAAAAATAATTCTCTTAGGTATGGAACGAGAGCTCCCAATTAGAATGTGGGTGGGAGGATTGACCGTAAAAAGTTGTGATGGGAAGACTAAATTGAAATGCTTCTGGGATATTCAGTTCTTGTTTTGGGGTCTGAGTTCCTCGCACTATGTTTGGTTCAGAGGAGGCAATAGAGAAGCTCAAGGTGAGAAAGGGAGAGTCTATCCTCTGTAGTAGCTGAAACTTCATACTCTTCTCTCAGTCTGAGGTATGGTCTGGCTTTGTCCTGTAGGCCATGGAAATTGAGTTTATTTCAAGGTCACCAAAGCAGATTGCTTCTTTTAAAGCATGATCCACTTGGCCTTGAGAGGGCATGTGATTAAGTGACATTTCTTGGGGAGGGAAGTTTTTGTTGCTTTCAAGTGTGGAGCAGAGCAAGTCTGACAGGTGGTTAGTGCAGCAGAAATGGTCTGATCCTCACTCTTGCAATGTTGAATTACTTCCATTGAGCCAGTCTGACTGGCAGGCTGGCTTGGTGCTCTCCAGCAAGGAGAGCCAGGGTCACTCTGTCACTCTGTTCTTTTTGTGTCTTTCTTGCTGTAAAAGAGATTTGAAATCTAGCTCTGAGGTTTCTGGACCTAAATTACCACCATATCATCTAAGTTGCATTTTATCATGAGTCCAGGCTTGGGAGAAGGTGCTCAGTGTCAACTCTTGTTTTGTTTCTGAAACTGATTTCTTTTTCTCAGCTTTTCCTGCCCAATAGAGGAACCCTTCTATGTGTTCTTGTCTTTCTGTCCTCAAAGTCTGGGAACTGTGTAACTTTAGAAATAATTTGTCATTTTTGTGCTTTGAGGTTTAAGGGATGTAAATTAATTGAAAAGGAATTCTCATTTTTCTATGTCCCAAGACATTTTGGCCAACTTCTCTACGTGCTTTCTCTACCATCAAGACCAGCTTCAACATTTTTCTTTTCTTTCAGTCAATACTCATAAATAGTTTCCTGCTTTCAAAAGGAAGAAAAAAAGTTGAGTAAAGGAATTGTTAAGCTTTGCTTGGTTAATGACAAATTACAGTGTATGGCTCAGGGTATCTGGCTGTTCCCCATGTCAGTCATAACGAGGCCTCTTTGACAGAAATATGCAGTATCTCCTAAGATGTTTTTCCTGAACAGTCTTACTTATTTTCTGAGTGGCCAGCAAAATATTGCTACAAAAGTATGAGGGACAGTTTTGCTTTAATGAGAAAGGTTCTATTTGCAGTATTTTATAATATTTTTTATTTACATTCTGCCTTGATCTAAAGATGTAGGGCAAAAGTGAAATATCAGAATGACTATGGGTAGATGCCACTTATCACTGACCAGAATATTTCTTTGCTAAATAAAAGTGTCTCCTGTCTGTGGTGTGATATGTCACTGTTGCAATATGCTTATCCATGTCAAACTATTGCATTACAACACAAACAGAGGCATTCTGATCTATAAAAAATATTTTGATCAATAGTAACTAGCAGCTGCCTTTGTTCTATTTTTAAATAATTAAATAAAATATTTCAGCTGTGTTAGATCATGTGCTGTGCACATGTGCTACTGACAGGTCATGAAACTAAGTATAAAATTAAGGAGAGAAACCATTTCCTTCAAAGTATTTCTTTTAAATTTAGCGTTTCAGAAGATAACAGTAATGTTTGGTTTTTAATCTAAATCAGAACAGAAACAAACTTTGTAATTTATAAATCCTCACCTAACAAAAATTCTGAGGTTTTTTAAAGTATCAGTGTGTCAACTTCAATATAAATAATTGGGGACAACACATATACAGGGGGATTTCAAGAGTAGGCTTTATTATACCTCATTTTAATGGATATCATACTGTAGAAAGATACATAAAGCATGTGTTGATTATGTCATAATATTTCAGTAGAGATCAGGATGTTAAATATAATGTACAAGAGTTCAGAGGCAGAAATAGCATGTGTAGAGAAACTTTTATCTTGATTTTCAGTACGTGATGTCACCCATTTATATGTGAAATACAAAATAGAAGTTACTGGGTTACTACTTCATAACATAGAGAGTCTATCAGGTCATATGAAAACTAAGCCAAAGTTAGGATTTCTTGCTTACATTTAAATGAACCATATTTTTGACAGCCAAGTGTTTGAAGATTACATGCAACTAAAGACCGTTATAAAAAATACAGAATGGACCTTCATGTTTCCACTTTGATTTGCATTAATTTCAGTCAGTACATGCCACCTGATTTTGTTCAGCTGTAAGTGTTCCTAAGCTTTTTGTAAGCAAAGCACTAAGTTTGGCACATGACCTAAGAAAAGTGAAGGTGAATGGATCATATTTGTGTTCGTAGTCAGCAGATGAACACAAAGGTCGTGCAAATAGAACAAGTGTTGTCATCTCAGTCCTAGAAATGGGGCTACACTGTTGGAGCTTTTTGCAACACTTTCATTAGAAAAAAAGTGCAGTGTACCAGCACTTGCCAAAATCTCCATGCTCATCAGCCTCCTTTTTGTAAATGCTCATGAAAAACAGAGTGAGCAGACAGATGTGTTTGCACGTGTATTTGTGTTTAAAATTAGGTCCCTCATGCTAATCCTTTTGAAGGAAAGAGAGTATGTTACACTTCCATTTAAAACTCTCCTTATTTAAGAAAATCTTCTATATTTTTTTTTCCAGGACAGAGTACAGCCGTTAAATGGTTGATATTTCTTAAATTAAATAAATGCCTTTTGCAAGGATCCTGTAGTATGATCACACTTCCTAATTTGCTGCTGGCAACCAGCATGTCCTTGGCTTTGACCTGCTGAATCTGTTTGGTCAGGAGTGGTGGGGGTTTTTTGTTTGCTTTGTTTAGTTTAAGAAGTGGTTATAGAGATAGCAAATTTTCCTTCTCTTTATTTCCCTTTTTTCATTGTGCTATTGAAGGCTGACCTCACAAAGACCTAAAGCTGTTTTGCTTTTCTTCTTTCTCACTTTGCTACTGTTTTGAGGGGTTTGTATATTTTAGTATAGATTGCTAATGGAAAAATCTGCTTTGATACTGTTTTATTTTAGCCCCCCAAACATGCCAATGAAAAATACCAATATTGCTCTTTTGAATACAGTTCTAGAACTTCATGTAGAATGAGCATACGTGTACAAATACTTGTCTACCACTTACAAGTAATGCCAAATGTAACTTTAAGTTCAAATCTTGCTTTCAAAGTACTATTATCTTGAAAATATAGCTGTTTCCAAACTAAAAATATTTGCACTACTTAAATGTATTCAAGACTGCTGTGTTTTATTGCAGCAATGTAATTTACTTATAAAGTCTGCATTTCACTGTAATGTATATTCTGTTTTATTTTATAGGTTGCTTTCCCTACTGATAGGATATATATTCTTAGTCAGTGATAGGAAGAAGTTTTATTACTGATATTCATAGCTGATAATTACACACTTCACATTGCCACAATATGTTTTTGTGCAGTTAAAAGTATATACATGTGAACACAGTAATAGTTCTTCATATTTCCCTTCTGGCAAACAATAGTACTTTTGTTCTGCTCAGTATTTTAGTTTTTTTAAAGAGCTGTAAGTGTGGGTGTTTAAATTATGGGTGTGAACAAATGACAAATATACATTAAAAAAAGAGGGGGGAGAATAAAGTTAATAAACTTCTTCAGAGAGCTGTGTTTTAGTTTTATGGTTTTTTGTGTGGACCCTTGCTTACAAGATTCTTGGTGGTGAAATTGTCTTGGGCATGTATGTTGAGTTAATGTAGCATAATTTCACATGTTTATTATTTTGGGGAAAAGGAGAGAGAATGGTCTAAGGTCTACTCAGGTAAAAAAACCCCTTGAAGTCTTGTATATGCACATGTGCTTCATGTGGCCATTTATGAATCTTGGAACAAACACGGCTGAGCTGGGGGTATGGGGAGATGAGGGAGGCTGTGAGGAGTTGTAGGTTGTGCTGTAAACTGGGATCCTGAATACATGTGAGTCAGATAAATAATCTTATTTCACATGTTTGGGGTAATATTCTGGTCTTGCTTTGGTTTTTGCACTCTGTGTCTAAACTTTACCCTACCCTGTTTCCTACCTATCTATCCAAATAAGTATTGCTGGATTTTAGTGCCTTTTGTTGGCAGTTACTTGGAAATCATAGAAAAGAGTGATAAAGGAGATATTATTACTAAAGAAATAGAGCAGATCCTGTTGCCAGTTTCATTTGACCTTGCCACAGGATTATGTAGTCATAAATTGTAATTGATATCAACAGTGATCTTAAGAATTATGTGAGAGGAAAGTTCTCATTCCCAGAAAGTTCAGGACAGGTCACAAGCAGACCAACTTTGCTATTTTCTGGCAAATCTTATGCCAAATACTAGTTGATGAATTGGTATAAGTGGTCAATCCTGGTGCAAATCATGAGGTATAATAGTGCAAGAAGTTTTACTCAATATATAAGCAATGAACATTGTTTCTTGGAATGTTGTTACATAAAAAAGGTCAGAATAGGTAACTGTAATCTTAAAAGTCCTTCACTATATGAGTGTTCCTCTCCTTTACAAAGAACAAGGTAAATTCCATTTACTTCTCATTTCCATTATAATACAGAAGAGAAGATGCACAGACTTGATGTGCTCTAAAAAGGAATTGGGCTCTCTGCCATGACCAGTATGATATTGCACATGCAGCAGAGCACCCAGGCAGTTCAGCCAGAAAAGTCTCTCCAAATGTTGTTAGGAGAGAGAATTTAAGAAATATAATGATGTAAGATAAGCAACAGTGCAGCCTGGGCTGTACAGGAATCATCAAGCCTTCATTTATGCTCTGAAGTGTTTAAAGAGCAAGAAGCATACAACTAGATTTTTTTTTTCTTTCTAAACTAGAAATTGAGAAGACATTTATGTTATAAAAATGTAATTGAAAAGTGTTTGTTATAAAAGCATGTAATTGAAAATAGACTCAGTAAACAGTTATGAAACCAAGACAGGCAAACTGAAAATGGCAGATGTACAGTGAATACAAGTTCTGGGGATGTTGTTACTGGAAGGGTTCCTATTTTTGATTTCACTGAACTGCTGGAATTCATAACTTTTGTGCTCTTAGCATCTCTACATTTCTATTTAGTGTGCTTAATCTTCCTGAAAAGTAAACTAGAGTTTTGTTTTATAATTATAATTAGAAATATGTGCTTATAAAGATTTTGTAAATGGTCAGGTAACATACATGTGTTTTTCCTAAAATTGATTGCTTTCCAATAGTCATTTATTTGTTTCCCCTAACTAGGTCTTTGAACATATTCTTAATTACATTTCACAGTTCTACATTGCACCTTTAAATTAAAAAATTATAATTTCCTTTCTGTGCTCTCTTGTTGTTCCTTAGATAATTATACAGTTTTGTAATCTGCAGATGGCTTCTTTTTTCAATTGAATAATTTGCTTCAAGCAACAAAATATTAAAACATTATAACCAATATGAAAGGCTGTATAATTGTTCATAATTAATTTGTTGCCTTATGATTGATATATAGCCATTCTCTTTTGAATGCTTTTAATACAGGTGTGTTTGGAAAGGATTCCATTAATCTATTTCTGTAGAGTTGCACGAGGGACCTCTGAAGATGTCCAGAATTACCCTGCATGCTGGCTTAGCTCAGTGGGAGAACACGTCCTTCTGCTTGTGCTGCTCTGTATTTTCTGCTCCTCTTAAAAGATAGCTGACAAGAACTGTTTAAAAATAGCAGGCCAAGGGCAGGTGACAAAATGTCACACAAGCAGCACCTGGTCCAGTGACAGCCTGGAGGGAGGAAAAAACCAAACCCAGATGTCACAGATAGGATTCTATTTCTGAAGCTAGTCAAACAGCAGAATTTCATCTTTGGCAAAGGAAAAGAGAAGGACTCATCCAAGCATTAATTCATTCAAATTTAACTATTTTTTTAATAGTAGTTTCCCTTTTTTCCCCCTTTCTACTCCAAGTATTAATTTAAAAGTACAAATTAGTACAGACACCTTTTCTCTTTACAAATAATACCTGTAACCTCACACTCATTAATACACTGTTAAGGAAAAGGGAATTAATGTCCATTTGGAGAGATGTTTGAAGTATTTTAGCAAAGGTTATACTAAATGAAATAATAGCAGCTTTAATGTTTCTGCAGTGCCAGATTAATGTGAAAATATGTATAGGAGAATTATATCTGTAATTAGGAAATGTGAAGTGGTTAATGAAGATCATCTCTTTAAGAAGCTTTGCTCAAGGAGTTGGAAAGTAAAAATGGAAATTCTATTTACCTTCTATTCCCCAGTTCTTTCTGGAGGTGCTCTTAGCTTCATAGCCTTATTGTGGTGGCATTTTTTTCTAAAAGAAGGAGAAAACTTCAATGTGAAGAAAAGCTTTATTTACTTTTCTTAACCTTCCTATTACTTAGTTTCAAAAGTGTATTGAAACTTCATGCTGCATCTGTTCAGAGAGAATATTCATTACAGCACAGCAGTTTCAGTGAGTGGAAATAGAAGGCTTTCATTATCAATAGGAACTAAAAATGTTGGTGAGGATTGGCTTTAGTTCTGCTTTGCCAGAGTTTGTTAAAACTTGGGTTTGCAGAAGTACGGGAATGTAGGCGTTATATTGGTTTTTCAGTGTAGTGAGTGGATCCTGAGCTCCCATATTTGAGTGCAGTGAAGAAATAGAAAATGATCTATTCCTTATCTCCCAAACTTAGCCACAGACCTAGGGATGGGGAAAGCCTAGGAAATGGAATTACATTTATACATAAAGTTAATGACAGTACTTAATTGAAATAAATTTTTACTTGGCTATAATTATCCTTTTATATCTTTTTCCAAGTGAGGACTAATACAAATTTCAACTTGCAGATTTTCTTGGATGATTTAATTTAAAAAGTCCTATGATAAAGTGTCTTCAGGATAAGGTTTAATACTTCAGCTCAGTTAAAAAGTATCCAAAACTAATCTGAACAGCCCTGCTGCTGTTGGCTCATTTCTTGCTTTAACAGTATGAGCAGGTTTCTCTGGACTAAGTCTCCTTTAGGTCAAGAATATCAATTTTACAAAGTACATACAAATGTACTGCTTTAGAACAATATTCCTTCCAAACTAGTGTCTTATCTGAAATGGTAGGTGATGGGAGATTCTTAGGGAAGAATGCCAAACCAGGGTAAGAAGTCTCTCTCCAACTGTCTGTTAGCTTGAAAGCTTCTGGTGGTGCATGTAGTATGTAAAATAATGATTTATTTTACCAATTAAATGAAGTTTTGTAATGCTATACTCACTATTGGAAGCCAACTATAAATGGCATAACTGCAGCAAGGTTGAACTTGAGGCCTTGTTTTGAAAGGGTAAGCATAATGCTTTCTTAGTGCAAAGTAAAGGAATGTATTAAAATAGTTGTTTCATTGTTTATTTTTCAGTATTTTAAGTATATAATACTGAAGATGCTGTGGGGTTAAATATTTTGAATGTGTATTCTTGGGAAGTTGTCTTCAATAGGTGGAGGATTCAGCTACCCTGACTGTTCATGCCCTTTAGAAATTTTTCATATTAATGAATTTAATTCAGTCCTGAAATAAAAACATTGAAAATAGCTTTTGCTTGCGTTGCAGGGCGTATGGGAATAAACTTCCATCATCCAGGAACAGACAATATTATGGCTCTTAATAGTAAGTAGTTCATGTCTAGTGATTTATATTGCCATGTTGAATATTATTTCTTACATCTATTGTGTGTGTGGCTGCACAGTCAGAGATAAATACATGCAATGTTTGCGTAGAAGTTCGTGTTCATTCTCTGAAAATGTTTTTCATAAATCAATCACCTCTGGTTCTTTATATTGGCTTTGTAATGGCTTTATGTGTTTCACTGGAAGCTTCATAATGCCTGCTGTGGAAAATTACAGAACAGTGTCTCTTGTTCCCTCTTTTGTGGGTGTGTATGTGTGTTAAAGCTGTAACTCTCATTTCTGATATCTCTCCAGACATATTTCTTCCTGTTGGGATGAGCTCTTACAAGTTTTGCATACAATTACATGGACTGACGATGTTTGCTTTGTTGGTTTCCATTATGTAGACAGGAACTGGGAGAATGTTTAGACATCTAAATAATGAGCGAAAACTGCACCTCACTGAGAGATTATTGCTTTTTTTGTGTCAGGAAATAAAATTAGAAGTCCAGTCATGAACATACAGACTCAAAAGAACCTGGCAGAATGGATCTGGAAGACAGTTCCTATGTGGGGAGGGTGGGGGACACTGTGAGGCAGCACCAGCAGAATGCTGAACTGAGCTATGCAAATCAAAGCAGTGTCTATTCCTGAGAAATGCCAACTGCTTTGAAATGTCCATTTTTGTTTACAATGTTGTATTGGACATTGTGGGATTATTTATGAACTTCTCTAAAATTTTTTGCCGTTGCAATGTCTACTTAGCTTAGACTTAACATAGCTGAGAACTGCAGGGGTTTCTTTGTGTAGTACCAAGTAAAGAATAATTTATGGATGTGAAGAACTGAAAATTTGCAATAGACAAGATGCAAGGTGTTTAACATTTGTCTTTAAAGTCCAGCTTTTGAAACCTGTAAGATTTTGCTTGTGCTCTTCTTAGTTTTACACTGTTAATGGTGAGGTGATATTTTAGGGAGTTTCTGTTGTCATAGTTAGCATATAAACCCCATTTTCTTACAGCACATGAAATTGTGGGTAATCAGATAATTAACTAGGGGAAGTGTTTTGTTTAATTAAAGACTTTATTAAAAGAGGAAGCTGTTCATGCCCCTCTGTGTAAATAAGGTCTACACAGTACAGTTATCAGGTGTTTGAAATGAATTCTGGTCTCAGAATGTTTTTGTTGTTCTAAAGTTGGCATTTCAACAAGCTAACAATAGAAACATATTTGTGAAGATGGGATACTAGGACTGAATTTCGAGTTACCTTTAAAAATTGACAGCTATGATGAAATATATAGTAATATTTCTTACAAAGTTAACAGATTTTTGAAAGATGGGAATGAAAAACTGAATCAAAAAGTTATACTAGTTTGGGAAAACTTGTTTTTATCTTAAATGAATGATGTGTTTTATTCTGATTTCTTCTTGATGGAAATAATAAAAAAAACCTCTTTTTCCTGTCTAATTTCTTTGAAATTTTTACAGCAGCTATATACTCTAATAATTTATAAAAACCAATCATCTTGTGTGGCTATAGTTCTGGTACATAGTTAAAATATCAGCATAGCTAACTGAAGGACCAAAACTAGATATATTTATGCATTTGCACTATTAAAAATATTATGGGTTTATTCAAATATTGACTGTTTAAAGACTTAAATAAGACTGGAATCATAAATATGCAATTTATGCAAAATGAAATTAAGCACAAATCCAAAGGCTGAATAATTTCCCATATATTCTTCCTCTTTTGCACCTCCCTTCCTTTCTTTACTAGCCAGGGCCATGCCATTTTTGGCCATCAATAAGAGCCCTAAACTAGAATTACTGTACTGTGAAACTTGTTGGGTTTTGCTTTTAAATCTTTGAAGAGCTAAGAATAAAAGCAAATAAAGTACACAAGCTTATATATTGCTTTCTGTGGTTGAA
The DNA here is from genome assembly GCA_013400435.1 of Pycnonotus jocosus. Lineage (NCBI taxonomy): Eukaryota > Metazoa > Chordata > Aves > Passeriformes > Pycnonotidae > Pycnonotus > Pycnonotus jocosus. Next base: position 237,892 of record VWYP01024738.1, read on the forward strand.
ATCCTATTTTATATGCAGCTAAACTTGAAAAATTTAGAACTAGGTAATTCCTGTGTCGTTCATTACCTTTTCCCTGTCGTGGGAAAGTATACCAAGGAAAACTAGTTCAAGACAAAATATACTTTTCTGTGCTGGAATGGCTGTTAAATTTGGGTTAAAAAACCCCAAATAAGTTAAAGAAAAATTCCCAAAAGATACTTTGTCACAGTATTTTTTGGAATAATTTTGAGAACTTATGTAATGTCTTTAAATCATAATACTTGTCATATCTGCGTTTAATTTCTGTGAAACCAAACACTCTGTGCTGAGTCTGCAAATGCAGCCTTCACATTCTATTTAAAATCATTGCTTCATAAGCATTTTTCTCTTTTCCTGTGAAGACATAGTAATAATCTTAAAGATTTATTACTCAAAGCTCAATTTCATACTGACAATGTAGGCCATCTTTTGAAGCTGGAAGACAACATATGCTCATGCCAACAGCAATGCAAAACTTCACATGCTGTAGGGATAGGGGAAGTTTTCTGGGGGATGTTTGTCTCAAGCTCCTTCTCATCCTCTGTGGCAGCACTTTCAACTGTACTTCAGCTGTTATTCCTGTTTACTCATTGCAGCCTTTTGAAACTGGAGATTTTCCTGCCTGCCTGCCTTGAGCTGCTGTCTGTAAATGTTGGAGGGAATTGTTTGGTTTGAGGGAAGGTGTTGCTTAGCTGGCAGCACGGGGGGGAGCGTGCTACCACCATTCTGTTCAGCATTGTGCAAGGCTACATCATCACCATCTTAAAACAGTTCTGAAATAATGAAATCCGTGGGGTAAAAGAGATGACTTTTAAATGCTGAATTATTGTGGATCTCTTCGTGTCATTAGTGATGTTATGCTTGTGTACATACAGAGTTGCACATGTACATAAACATGTTTATTTTATAAATGCTCTTGGAGTTCAGAATTAGTCTTCTGTTGAGGAATGCAATGTTCAAATATTCAGAGACATCCGAGTATAATCCTCAAGAACATCTAAACTAAATATGCAAATATTAGATTGGAAGCATTTTTGAAGGGGAAATGGTATAGCTTTTGTCTGTACTAGATCTAAGTGAAATTTTCTCTAATTGAAACAGTGTTTTGAATCAATTAGTGACATAAGGTAATTTTTTAGTAGTACCATTCATGGTGAGCTAAACAGTACAAGAATTTTTATAAACTTCCATCTACAGCACCTTATTAAAATAATTGATACTGTAATTTGTACAGGAAATGTGGCATAAATGTAACTCAAAGGTGTCTCTTGCTAATATTCAATACCATTTGTAGCCATACATTTCTGCAGCCATTGCTTCTCGTGAATATATGCTCCTTTCTAATGAGCTGGGTAACTAGTGCTGAGTGATCAGCATGAATGCATAGTCAGCTACATGGCAGGGGGTGAGCTGTCTTTAGGGCTTCTTGGGAGCTCCAGAAAGCCACAATAGCTTCAGTGGGAGGGAAGTGTGGCAGGTGAAAAAGGGAGATGGGAATAAATGAGGGTGTGTGTTTGCTGTAAGGAAGCACTGAAGTGTTGTGCTGGGATCCAAACAACCTTCTGTAAAATAAACATAGTCTAAAGATAGTTAAATGAACAAATGAGAAAAAACCCTTTGTGAAATGCTGGAATTTTGTTTTTTGTAAAGCTCCTCCGTACAGTGACTTTGCAGTCCTGTTGGGCTACAAATGTTCCATCTGCTTCCACTGTTCATTCTTGTCTCATACAAAAATGTGTCATCTGTGAGGTCTGGTACTATTTGCTCTCCATCTGACTGTCTTTTCATTAGTGTAATTTAGTTCTGTTTATTCAGAATAAAATAATTTGAAAAAGATATTAAGAAAAGGATTTGGGGCACCTTTTTAGATGTCTGCGTTGAGATTTTGGTTTTGTTTTATTAATCCCATTTATGCAGGGATGTTGTCATGCCATGACAGGAAATGTAAGGACAACAAAACTATTTCATTTTTTATATTCATGTTTCTGTTGTTTTTCAAATTGCCTTGTCTCCTTAAGAGCTATTGTACTTCACTCTTCCTGCTGTGTTGTTTTCAAACACATATAGTGTTTAGATATAAAAGTTGCTGAAGTAGCATTTTATATGTAAAAGTTTTGCCAATGCTACTGTTATACCCTGAAATAAACTGCTCCAAATAGAAAGCTTGTTAAATTACTTTTGTCTTGCAAGATCTTGGGTTGGCAGTTTAATAGCTAGTAAAAGCTTTCTTTTTGTAGTGATAATATTCTGAGCAAGTGTGTGACTGAATTCCAAGAGGCATCAATCTCATCTGATAGTTTAGTTCTTGCCTGTAGGAATTTGCTGAGCTCTTTAGCCCAGTTGCCAGGTTGGGTTACTAATGTGTCACCATCCTAATGCCATATATAGAATAACGAAGGAATAAAAAACGCTGAGAGAACTTACAAGGTTTGCAAAAACTAGACCTGATTTAGTTGTGAGGAGATCTGAGTTAATGTAACTGGAGGGAAAAAATGACTGATGTGAAGTGCGAGGTAGCAAAGGCGGCGGGGTTCAGAGGAGTCCCAGAGCGTGGGAGCTGCCCCTTTGCACATCACCTTGTTAGGTTTGTCAGGACCAGCTGTACAAGCAGTTGGTGTTGGTGCTGCCTTGGAGGCTGTGAGGTGGGCTTGCTGAGAGCTCAAAGTCCCTTCTATACCTATTTAAATTTTAAAAAGGGTGAAGGGGGAAGCAAGGGAGCAATAGTAAGTGTATGCTTTTTCTTCTTTCTTCCTTTCAGTTTTTTATATTGGCATCTGCACTTCCAGAGATCCGAATTGGCTGTTACTGGAGGCAGTATCTCTTATCAGTGGCTGCTAAAGGCTTTTTCTAGCAGAGGAAGATTTCTTAAATCATCTTCCTCTTAATCCAACTTGGTAGCTCTATAATACATTTTTGTTTGTTTGTTTATTTTCCCCATCGCTTTTCCTGCCTCACAACCTCACCAATGTGCTTTTCTTTCATCTTTGTTATCCTCTCTATTGTGAGTTAGTGCCATCTGTTTCCTCTGAATTTTAAGATTTCCCAGGCTACTTCAAGAGCATTATATATGATGCTAGAAGAGATGAAGCAGCCTGGCGGTTAAAAATGTGAGTTTTATTGTTAACAGATTTTTTAAACTGAAATGAAAAGATGAAAATAGATAAACCTTCCCTCTTGCACAGTTGCTTGGCTGCTTTTATGCCTCAGGAAAGGACACCTAAGCTGCTTTTGGGTATTGAATGTAGTTCATGTGTTTGATCAAGTGTTTGAGGCCCAGTGTGTGGGATTTAGCTGCTTACAGCTTACATGTAGATCCTGTTTTTCTGGAGATGGGATTCAGTTGGATATGTATATGAGCATATGTTAGCGGGGAGATTGCTGCAACACTTGCATTGTTAGTATGGGGAAAAAATCAACCAGAAGGGACTGTTGAGGTTCATACAATCAAATTATTTTAGCCTCCATCTGCACATCCAGCCCATCTATTGGTGGAAGTTTGAGAACCACCTTTTGAACTACTTGTAGATGAGTGTCCATCTTTGCAATTCTTCTGGATGATCTCTCTGTTGCAGAAAAACACGTTGCATAATTATACTCAATTCTATCACCTTCCCTCAGTTAATGAATGCATTTTTCCTGGTATTTTAATTCACTTGTAAACTTCCAGATCCCTAAAAACTTCAGAGACCCTCTGTTCAAAAGCAAAAGCTTGACATATTTTCCTTTCTGATCTTAGAAAATCGTTGCATAACTCATGATGTCCTAAAGCAAGTATTGTTCTGAACTGCTGACTGCTTCAAGAATACAAATGAGTGTTCCAAGCTAGAATAAGATTCTGGTACATTATAAATCAAGGAGGTTCCCAGTCTTGTCAAATAAACTTTCCTTTAGCCAGTGTAGCTCTAAAATTTCTAGTCTGGAAATGCTGATCTCTTTTTTTCATAGAGGTAATGCTATTTTGTGTCAATTTAAGATGTGTCTTTAAGATTTCCTTGGTGTGAACCTTTGATATTGTGACCACATAATGACATGAACAAGATAAATACCAGAAGTGTAGAAAGAATGTTCTTAAAAATCTCAAAATACTTTCTATTAAGTCTTCCATTAGAAGTGGTAATAGAAATAAATGTTGCCTATTTTTAGATTTGAAATTACATGATAAAATTAATTTTAAGTTATGCTATGGAGAGTGTGTAGATCTAGTCCTTTTGAGTTATATCACTTCACAAATTAATTTTTTTTTAGTACTGCTAATTTATTGTTTCCTAGGACTGCTAATTATTTGATACAAATCCAAGGTGCAGTTTCAGTCCCATATTATTATAAAACAGTCAAAAAATCCCAGGAAAGTTTCTTTTTCATCAGTTTCGTGTAGCCTTGAGATGAAATCCGAGCAGTTCATTTGAGTGAGTTTTGATTTATTGCGACAATGGGCAATCTTAACTGCAGGCTTTGAGGAATTCCAAAGCATTAACACTGAGTTTCCTTGGTTGCATTGCAAGATTTGAGGTTTGGGGAGTTTGTTCTGCTGGTTTGTTAAAAGCTTAAAGTTCTGCTCATGATCCAATTTCATGTTCATAAAAATACACTTGGCTTCTGGGATGAGGTGACTTAATGTTTTCAGGAGAGTTATCAGCAGGTGAAAAAGAAACTGTTGTTCCTCTGCATTTGAGGCCATGCAATTTGGGACACAGCAGTTATGTAACTTTGTACCTGACAGTTACAGAACATTGCTAAGGATGGACAAACACCAAGGCAGGGATGGTCCTGCTGCGAGCTGCACAATCCATCCGTGCACTTTTTACATGGGAAAATGTGCTCAGCCCCTCTTAAAGCACCTGGGTTTGCCTTAACACTGGCATGATCTAGGAGGTACCTGGGAAAGAATCGTTTGTGTTGAATTTAGAAACGTTTCAGGAGATGGTTTTCTGTGCAAAAGGACATTTATACGTGGCACCAAAACCACTACATGGGGAGCAGATGCATTGGTGGGGGTACAGTTTAGGGAGCTCCCAGTTGCTTTTTATCTTCCATTGGAATTGCCAAAGAGAGAAAGCAACTTTATATACATGGCTCTGGTAATTTAATTGTTTGTAATAGTGCAGTAAGCTCTTTATTTTCTCTCAAATGTCTTCATTCAAGAATAATTTCTAAATTGTTTCCTTTCTAAGGTATTTACTCAAACTGGAGGCATTATGAAATTTACCTAATGAACTATTCCTGCTGTTTAATCTGTTGTGCTGTGAATTTTGAATTGTGAGCAAGATGGATATTTTTTAATTAATTTGTTTCAAATGACACATTCAAACTTCACATCCTGAGAAAGCAACGTAATAAAGTGTGCATTGAGGTTCTGAAGTCATCATGCTAAATAACTCAGCTTCTTGGAAAAAAGTAACATTTTAATATAAATATTAGTTAAAACTGAGATAATTTTCAAATTATGTGTGTATACCTATACAAAATATAAACAACAATAGTGAAATTTCACCTTCTTTGAGTATTTAAATGTGATGCAATGTTTTTAAATCAGCAGAAACTGACTTGCACTTAAACTTCTTGTTTAAGTGAATTGCACTATTTTGCCCCTGGAATTTACAGGCAAATGTACCTTCAATGATTTTCAGTAAATTTTATGGGTATAAAGGTTGTGTGTGAATGCAACTACAGGATAAAAGTATTATTCTGCAGTGCAGTGTTATATGCAATTGTTATAATACATGAGTAGCAATAGGTTATTCTAAAATTTACAGAAGCCTGTGGTAGATTTCTGCCATCATGTACTGATCTTGATCAGATCCTAAAAGTTTACATTAAGCATATAAATCTTTGTTTTCTTCAGAACAAACATAGGAGTCTCTTTCATCTCATACTTAATTTTTAGATTGGTAACATTCTGAGAAACCTCTTTGAGATAAATTTCTCTCAGAACATGTCCATAACTATACCTTGAAACATGTTTTTATGGGAATGTGGGCATTCATCAAGACAACGACTTGCAACAAGAGATCTGACAACGATTCTTTGCCATCATAATAACTAATAAAATAGGGCAATAACTAGAAAGCAGGAGAACAAATTTTCTTCTTGCTGCAAAACCAGCTGTAGCGTTAATTCTCACTGTTGCCTGCTATGCAAGAAGCAGAGTCTCTCTCAGGGCTTACCAACCACCTCACCGTGGCTGAGGAGCTGTTCACACAAACAGCTCCTGCTGTCTTCATGTTAAACATAAATTGCAAAGCAATTGCAGGTCATCACAACCCTTGCAATTTTTTAATCCCTCTGTGACATACTCATGTAGTTTCTTTTTTGTGACCTCACTGATAGTGGAAGTATAAAAAAGTGTAAGGCTATGGTGTTTCTTCAGGGCTTGAGGAAGAAGCTGCCTGGGTAGAAGAGAGGTGCCTGTGCTGAAGGAGGGAGAGCCTTGCTCTGGTAGCCCCAGGGCCCCTCAGTCAAAAGAAGAGTAGCCAGGGAATGCTGAGGGGTCTGGTGGGACACGTGGGTGTGTAGGGCAGGACGGGAAGGCACTGTGTTAGTTTTGGAAATAAGAGGTGAGGTTGGGAAGGAGCAGGAGCTCTGATAGTCTTACAATGAGGAGAGAAAGAAACAGAACAAAGCTCTGTTATCTCTTACCTAAGCTCACTTCTGTTGAAAAACCCTGCTTGATCCTCAGCCTTCCACATTTGATTACCTTGGAAGGATAGATGGCTTTTGGGATGGATCAGAGATCCTGTGTAGAAGGCACGTGCTTTCCAGATTATTTTCTTTTTCTGACATTTCAGATCAAAAATGCTGGTTTTTGCATTTGCCACTACATCACAAAATATGGTTCTAAAGTTGTCCAACGTTGTAGATTTGCCATTGATGTATATCTCATTAAAAAACTTCGTTAATTCTGGTAGTTATGAAGACATTTTGTCAATCTGGTTTTATTCATCTAAATGTACTGGCTATTGAGTTCAGTTTTAGTAGGATTTTAATATTTACGTATGGTTAATTATTTAAATTGAAACATAATTGAAAAATATGTTCTCCAGAACTACTTAATGAAATGCAAAATTAGATGTTTATTGCCACTTAAAACCATAATCCTAAATTATTATTTTATAATACTGTCCTATATGCCTGATTTTTTTAATACCTTTGCCCTTTGCTATGTAGAAAACTTGCTCAGCAGGTATGTTTTTGGGTTTTTTTTCCTTCCCTGGCTGTGTCATCTTCAACTTTTTTTTTTCTTGTCTTGGATTGTTTGAATTTCATCTTGCACTTTTAAATGTCTTTTCCTTCTTTATGGTGGGAGGGGAAAAAGAGAAGAGGTAGAAGCTACATTTTCATTGCTTTTGGAGCTAAATCTAATGACAGCTGTACCGACAATTTTCTTCTGTGTTTACATGCAGCCAGGAGCTATGGGCGGAGAAGAGGTAAAAGTATTTACTAAATGTTTTGTTTGCTGAATAGTGGGAGAAATAAATATTTTGTTTTCTTGTGATAAGATGATGTTACCAATTTTAACATTATCTAGTTGATCCATTGCTTCATATAAATCAATCTCATATTCTTCCTTTGCAAAACAGCTCCCTTTTAACAGCATTTAAAGCAGTGATGGTCCTGAGCTGATAACTACAAGTGTGTTGCTATTACTGGAGAACTGGAGGATGACTGAATGTAAAGACTCCCATGACACGTATTTGTGACTTGAAATGCAGTGTGTTCCAAAAAAAGATTGGTTTTGGGTTTGTGTTTGGTGTTTATTTGTTTTGTAGAAGTGCAAAGTTTAACTGCTGCATTGAGCACTTGAAAATTATTTTTTTTCTTACATGAAACAGCTTTCGCTGAATATTAGACTTTATTACATTGAATTGCCTCAGACAGAACATGTGTGAATACCAATACCAGTAACTGTCCTCAACAGTGAATGTTGATAATCATTTTGAAAAGATACAGTATTTAAGCACATTTTAACAGTATTTCATCATAGATAACCCTTAAAGCATAAAAGCAAAGTGAAAATATTTTATAAATGTACAGTGCTGCAGATCAGATTATTCTGAGAGATGAATGAACAAGGACGATAGCAGGTCCAACAGCTGTACCAAGCAAGCCACTAATGCAGCTTACATTTATGTCCTGTGCTCTAGCTTACACAGAATGGTAGTTATTGAGAAAATAACAATGAAAATAGCAGCTTTTAACAATTATGTTTTTGCAGTGCCATCTGCATGGGGTACTTCAGCATTAAATGTAATTTTATCTTCCTTTCCATGAAGTTCTCTGCCAGCTATGCAGGTGACATTGCCTCATTTTGAAGAACCTTAGAGACAGATGCATCCATCACACAGACCAATAGTGTCTGAGGGCTTGTAATTTGTATGGATTGAGGTGGTAGGCTGTACAAGCCATACTAACACAGTCTGTAATAAGGAATTTACTAATTTTGTTCAAAGCTGACTCATTTTAGTGTTTATTTGACAGCTAAATCTGAAAAAAAAATTCAAATTTTCCTCACAAACTTACCTTCCTATTTTTCCCCACCTGTGGAGATCAGGCTACTGTTAACAGATGTTGAAAGCATTCTAATACTTAGACTTTTTCAGTGCTTTCATGGTACTGAAACAAATTGAGAAGTATATGGAGTATAGAGTAGGGAATACTCTCTGTGCACGTGAACACTGTTTAATTTTATTTTAAGATTGTAGCAGCTGTTTCCAGATTGATCAAATGGCACCAAAGTAGAAAAGGAGGTAGGAATCAGTAGCATACTATAAATTCCTTGCAATTTGTTTTTACTTGTAGAAGCAAAATACAATAATGCAGAAGTAATTGTGATGAATGTAATTTAGGCTGTTTTATACAAATTTTAGTGAAGACAAAACAGGGCAAACAAATTCTGAATGTGCTAGCTTTTCAGTTGTTTTTTTTTTTTCTCACTACTAAGAAACACGTTTCATTCCACAAGACTTGTTTCCTGTGTGAAATGCAGGCTTTTCCATTCTAACAGGTAGATTTGTGTGTGTGTGTGTGTCTTGTCATTATGTTAGGGATTTTGACTTGCCTCATTCATATTAAAGTCTGTGATGTTCATGCTTTATCCTTACCTTGACTTTTATAATGTTGGTTTTGAGCTTTCTTAACCTTAAGCATGAAATTGTTCCACAGTCTGTTGGTCACCAAATATTCTCACGTATCCCTCTCTACTATTACTTTTACCATTTGCATTGGGATAATATGCAGAGTAGCCACAGGCAAGTCTGTGCAAGGACTCATTTAATGTTTGTTATACTTGGATATTTTCATTAGTGTTCAATTCTGTCACTGTGACTAAGCATCTTCAGTGAAAAGAGGTTTTATCAGACATTTCTTGAGGCTTACCATAAACTCTCAGTTCTCTACTTGATTCTCTGTTTCCTTTGAGGAAGGAGATGAGCATTTTTTTTATAGCTATTATGTTTAAAGCTGTTGAGTCATGTTCCTGGTACCTTGTTTTTAAACTTCTGCAACCAGTTTTTCAGGTACAGATGTAAGCACCGCTGTGGGAAATCAGCCCAAACTGTTTTGCTACACTGACAATTCAGAGATGCCCAGGGAGGGGTACAGGAGTACATTACAAAAAAAGTGCATTTAGTGATGCTTTCCCATAATGTTCTCCCAGAAATTTGCCCTAGGAGGTCTCTTGAGGCAATGTTTTAATATTTATTGCTTTAGATTGCATTTTTCTCCTGTATTTACTCACTCCATTTTCTAAGCCCACATAAATTTTTCAACATCCTAAAAAGTCTGTAGCAAGGATTTGCAAAGTTTGCCTTGCTTTCAGCCTTGGCATGTACTGGTTGGGTTCAATGCAGTTTATTTTTCCATTACTGGAGAAGACCATGAACAGTCATTCCCTATTCCCTTGTCTGTATGCTTTCTATTATTTTAAATGTATTCTTAAATTTAGCTCTATACTTGACTTAGGTATAAACTTAAGGAACATCATTTGCATTTATTTAAGGTGAGTGCAGTGCTTGTAGGCTGCCAAGCATCTGGCATGGTGCTTAGAGGTGATGCCTTGCTTTCTAAGTTGCTGTCAATTTTTATTATTTCCTTCAGAACTCAGTCTCCTCTGCAGATCTGTATTTTAGTTGAACACCTTGTTATTAATTTGATATGTCATCTTCTACTAATGGCTCATGTTTCTTGTTTGTTTACTTTTTTACAAGAAGGTAGGTTGATGGGCAGGCATTAAAAATGATTTATCTCTTCAGTAATGTCAATCTCAGAGATATTTTCAGATTTCCTGCTTTTCAGTGAGTGTTCTGATTTGATATTTTTACACAGTTTTAGTACTCTTCATTATTTTTTTCTCTCATGCAAATGTTCTCTTTTGTGTTGAAATGCATATGTTTATACATGTACATGACCTGTTTGTCCATTAATGGAATATTCATCAAAAGTCTTTCCTGTTTTATGCTCTAAACCCACCATTTCTGACAACGAGTCTTTGAAAGGTAGCATCTCTACATCCTTCTCTGATTGGGGCATTTACCCTGTTTATGTGGATGTGTAAATGCATGGTGGGATTTTTGCTTCAGTGGATTTTTGTGTCTGCGATGTCTGCCAGTGTTTAACATTCAATGTATATTTTTTTTAATCAACACTTTTCTGGTGCCTGATGTTTGTAAAAAAAAAATCAGGCTGGTGTTGTGTGTCAGTGAGAATATAATTCCTGACTTTGTCAGCTCATTCTCCATAAACAGGATCGCTGTTTCTTTTTGCAATCTGTCCTTTGCTACTGGAGGCAATTATTGATATTTTCAGTGTATATGTTCTTCTGACTGCTGTCCCTCTGTCTTGATTTTTCTCCTTGCACCTGTTTTTATTTCCTTCATTTCACTGTTCTGTAATACCAGTATGGTATTAATCCTTAGGTCTTGCTATGTCAATTCCATGTGATCCATTATCTTTGAATTTAATTATGTGCACTCACAAAAGTAGAAATACATTTATATTTATAATCAACCTCCCTATAAACCATTTGTATCAATTAATTGTAATTCCATCCCTGGGAGCAATCCTCCATGGTATGAGGGGACAAGTAGCCTTTTCAGAGTTGAGGTGGTGTTCCTATTTATACATCTCTCTATATTGCAGGATGTATTTTTCAACTCAGGTACAGGGAATTGTTAAATTCCAAAGTTGGCAAGTGTTGCTTATATGTAGTCTTTGAATATTTTTTTTCTTCCTTGTTAATAAATCTGTTTTTAAGATAATGTGTGTATACTTTGGTAGTAATAACAACAAGTTAATCAATCACATCAGATGGTTACAAATAAATTCTTTACTTTTCATTAACAGAGTAGCAGCCATTTATGCTGATTTTGCTCTTTCATTACTGAAAGGATGTTTTAACTCTGGGTAACAAATAAGCTGTTCTAGCTAACAGTGTTTTCCTTCAAGTGCAAGTTCTTTGTGGTTTATTTAACAAGGGTTTTTTTTTTTTGTTCGCTAAGTTTCTTCATTTTGTGTTTAATACCGACAAGCCAAAGCTTTTCCATGTTTATTTTGCTGTTTGCCCCCTCTCAGCATGGGCCTGTGTTCCGTGGAGGTGGAAGCGCTGCAGCCCTTGTTGTCAGGATCCTGTAGAGCACTCACAAAACTGTCCTGCTCTGCAGTGCAGTGGCTTGAGGGATCTTGAGACCATTCCTTCAAGAACTGTTATGGAAGGTGTAAATCTCTAAGAATTGGTTTGAAATGCAAATCTTGCAAAGGTTATTTCTATAGCTATGACACATAATTTCATCAGATAACTTGTTTTTTGTTTCTATCCATTCACAGGGGTTTGTTTTAAAGCTAAATTAGGTGTATTGTAAGGGTAATACACTCTTGGAAAAATAGAAACAATACTAAAGAACATGAATTGGACAACTGGCCCACCTAGCTGGGTCCCTTAATGGAAGTTCTGTTAAAGGAAAACAGTAAAAGGAGAAGATTTTTACTGAAATATTTCATTGACCAGCAAATAGCGTTAACTATAGAACCTACAAAATCTGTTGCAGGTCGGTCTTCACTGTTTCCTTTTGAAGATGGGTTCCTGGACGACAGCCATGGTGATCAGTCCTTGTCCTCGGGCCTCAGCTCTCCGACACGCTGTCAAAATGGGGAGAGAGTGGAACGCTATTCTAGAAAGGTGTTTGTTGGAGGTCTTCCTCCTGACATTGATGAAGGTACTGTTGATCACTTGCATTGCTGAGATGTGGGAATTGGCTTTCATGTAATTACTGTTACAAGGGTCAGATTTTCATAGAGGCAAATGGATTTTCCCAGGTGTGTCTCTTGCAGTGCTTGTGGCGTTACTTTAAACAAACACACACTACCACCCCCTGCAACAGCCAAGAATTTACTTGCTGTTCTTGTGTACTGTAGATGAGAAGAGATGGAGACAGAAGTGGCTGCACAGCAGATCTTCTGATCTGCATCTCTTCCCACGGCTGTCAAGTGGGAAAGCTGAAAAAGGGAATTTAGTGGGTACTGTCTCTCCTCCATAGTCTTTTGCTATTCTTGGATGTGGTTGACTTTAAAGGCTTTCTTAATGCAGTCCTTACCAAAATACTGTGGGCTTTAAATAATCAGCTCTTATACCCAGTATGTATGCAGGGTTCAGATGATAAATATAGGGTAGTAATATGGTTACAAAGTAATAACCTGCTTAGCAAGGATGGTCAGAGTTTTTCTCAATAATTACCTGCTCTACCTGTGTGTGCCCCACAAACCCTTACTCCCAAACTAAAATCATGACAATTTTTGGTATTTTTCATAGCTGAAATACAGCTGGAATCCACCACTGTCTAGCTTCAATGGGCATACACAGGGGATCTGAGGATGCCTTATAATGAAAAGAGGGAGATTTCTAATCTACTAATCTGAAGCCTAAACCATGTACAGTTTTAATGAAGAAATAGTATGAGTTGCCAGTCTGTGTTTACAAACATCTCAAATGCAGTTCCCATGTCACACCAAGGGCTGTTGTACAGGATCTGGTGGGTAATCTGGATTTGCAGCTCTAAGAAGCAGCAGCCCAACAGGGACAGCTGATGTGAATATTGCTGGGTCACTCAAAATCAAAACACGTACCCAGTCTGTCCTGTGAGGAGGTAACATGGTGATGCTGTTTCCTGAGAGGTCTCCTTCAGTAACCCTTTCTCCTTCAGCTCTTCAGGTACACAACATGTGTGTTCTGTCTCCAGATGCTTGAAAAATCTGGTATGCAATTCCTGGGGTTAGAGAAACTGGACACATCTCAAACAGCAATCCAGAATCTGGAAACCCCCACTGCCTTTTCTCCTGATGGCTTGTTACTCTGATCTACCTAACATCACGTTAGATGCAATTTTAAACAAATTCTTTCTTTAAAGTACATTTTAAAATGTATTGAGAGAATAAGATTTTTGCAAAAACAATTTAAAATACTTTTTTCTGAAGGATTTACATATAAAACAAAATCATCCTATAGCATAGTTTGTGATGTGTGGCTCCAAATTGATACTTAAAAAGTGAAGAAAAAACTTGGTGATTCAAGGCAGATTTCCTGAGGGGCCTGAGGAAGGTGAAATGCCCAGTGGCATGACCTGCTGCAGCCTCTTTCTAGGGCAGGCTGCAAGGAGCAGCCGTGCTGACATGGAGCTCCTCCGTCAGTCCCATGTGGCTGCATCTGACCCTGCTCTGCGGCTATAATTAGAAATAGACCGCAGCTGAAGCATATTCACTTCTGATAGATCATGTTTGCATTTAATCCTGCTGCAGACTTCCACTAGAGGAATGTAAAATCACTTTTTTAAGCAGCTGTGTACAACACAGAGATGAAAGAATATTTAGGCATCCTCTATGGGCATTATTGCAATTTTCACTGTTCTTGTTTTGTTTTTAAGACCTTTTTACCATGCCACTGTCAGTTTTTATGTTCTCTCTAAGGTGCCTCATTTGTTTTTTTGTAGATGAGATCACTGCCAGCTTTCGTAGGTTTGGACCTCTAGTGGTGGACTGGCCTCACAAAGCTGAAAGCAAGTCATATTTTCCACCTAAAGGTAATTAGTTTAAAATACACTTAAGAAGGCTGTTCTAGTAAAAGGAAATTACATCCACCATGTGGCAATTCACTATAAAGCAAAGTTTTGACTCTTCATGGTGAGTTTTCTATCTTTCATCAAGCATATTTTCAGCCATTGTCATGAAGGGAAAAAAGTTCATAATCTAGTTATTGAAATGTGCTCCTCTGTGTGTACATCTTCAGCACCCCTTGAACCCTTGAATTATGCCTTAATTTGTACCAGCAGAAGGCAGAATGCAAGCTGCAGGAATTTCCTAGTTGATTCTTTTGTGGTTTGCACATTGCAAAACCCATGGGAATAAGCTGGAAGTCACTTGGATTGGGTCACTGGATTGGGTGCCCAGAGTTTTGCAGGGAGCGACTCCAGCGTGTGCTGCGCCGCAGGAGCTCCACACCAGGGCTCCCCGGGCACTGAGCACAGAGCAGGCTCTGCCCAGAGGGCACCACGGGCACAGGGGTGGGCCAGAGGGGTGGGGCAGCCTCCTACCGGGCAGCACAAGGCTGTGCAGGCCTGTTCTGGGTAAGAAAGAACCCAGAACAGAATGGGAAATCTGTATAGGGAGGGTTACTTGGCTGAATCCAACTGCTCTTACCGTACCCTGGTCTCTCTGACTTTGTACAATACATTCTGCTCTCTTTCCCGTACACCTTGCATGTAGTTCCTGAGTTCACTCACGATCTGAAACAGTAGCAAGAAGTTTTACACAAAATTTCTGGTCTATATACAAAGGTTTTCATTTCTCATTGACCCTGGAAACTCTTAATTGCTCATTAAAGCCACTGATTATTTTGGCAGAACAATGGGCTGTTTAGTCAGTGAACTAGCTAATCCTGCAATATTTTAATAGATATATTTTGACTGTAAGAACACACAAATAAAACCCAACTTAATTTATTTGGAAGCTTAATTGCTGGAGGTGAGATAACATAGTGACAAATACTTGCCTGTGAACAGTATTTGTGACACTTAAAATCAGAAGAGAAACCCTGACTTAGAATCAGAAGAGAAATACATGCTTCCTCTTTCCTGTTCCATTCTCACCACTCAGCCTTGCTGTCAGCAGTTATGCAACATCTGTTCTTGAATTTAAAAACAAATCAAACAGGCCCCAAAACAGCAAAAAAACCACCCCAAACTTCAACCCCCTGCAATATTCCTAAGGACAGTTGGTAAAATATATGCTTTTCTCTTTTTATGTTATTTTTAAAGATCTTTGGAGTCTTTCTGGCTAGTGAATTCTAATTGTGTCTTCACTTAAAAGTTGGTTTATGTTGAAGTAGAAAAGCCAGCTTCTCCTTATCCTTATTATCTCCTAGTATTCTCTACTTGTTTTCCCTTTTTTATTTTTTTCCTCTTATTAATTCAGTAAGTAATTATTTGTTGAATTAACATGGGACTTCCAATTTTGATTTCGTTCTGTATTTGACTGTGGACTGGTTATGCCTTGACAAACTTGTAAAATGTTTTTGAGTAAGATCTATTTTTGCAGAAGA
Source organism: Pycnonotus jocosus (assembly GCA_013400435.1). Lineage (NCBI taxonomy): Eukaryota > Metazoa > Chordata > Aves > Passeriformes > Pycnonotidae > Pycnonotus > Pycnonotus jocosus. The sequence goes on from VWYP01024738.1 coordinate 253,490, forward strand.
CAAGGGAATGCAGCCTCACTTCTATTTTTGTCATGATTCTAATATAGGAAAGAGCTTTCAAAGCCCCTGCCAGTTGCCCTGAACGTCTGTCTGAAAGTGCTAAACAACAGTCAATCCCAACTGTTCCAGATTTATTTATATCTGACTTCTTAGTTATCAGTCAGGGCTGCAGCATCAGACATCCTGCATGCCTGGCTCTGACATTCACTTACAGTCATGGTGAGCTCCGTAGGTCAAATGTACTTGGCTTACTATGATCCCGTACAGGCAGCACTTGCACAGAAGACAGTATATTATTTCCAGGAGTCAAAGGGTAAAATTTGAATGTTGGTTCTGATTTTTTTCACAGCTTTTGATTGTCTTTTTGGTTTTTTTTTTTCAGTAAGGACTATTTTTCAAAAGTTGTTACAGGATCATTTTTGGAAGTACCACAATAAAGTGTCTCCAGTGCTGGTTTTGATCAGAAGTTCCTTATGACCTAAAATTTAAGTTGGTAGGCTTTGGTTTTGGTTTTTTTGTTTGTTTGTTTTACTTTTTTATTTTAGGCTGTTTTGGTGCATTATTGGACATTTCCTTTAAAAATACAAAAAGATATATTTGAAATTATGCTTGGTGCAAAATTCAGTGAGACTTATTCAGCTGTCAGGTACTCATGAATTCAGATGTTTTCTCCCTTCATTTTTCTAGATGTCTTCCATGTTGCATTGCTAGTCTGTGAATTCTCTGGCATTTTGAATATGAATCTTTCAAATAGAAAACATGTCCAAAAAAACAAAGGACAAATGAAATTATAGAGGAGAGAATGAGCTGTGGTTTGTAAGGTAGCAATCTTGAAAGAAAACAAGAAAAACGAGTTGTTGGAATGAAGTGGGGATAATGCAGAGGCTATTCACACAGATAAAGGCTGACCTTCAAGGCTTCTCCCACCTCCTTGAATGTGCCCCAGAGGCAGTAAAATTGAGCCCTGCTCTTTCTGGGCATATGTCATCACCTCCAGATGGGCTTCAGTGTCCTTTTGATGGATGGCCTTTTCCATTACTGGAGGGTCAGACCATTGGGCAGTGTCTGGTCTTTCATCAAGGTTCAGGATTTTTGTCTGCTTTGATAAGTGTTCACTGAGAGGTTTGGGGCAGAGAACATCAGTAGATGATGCCATGGGTCAGCACAGCCAGTGAAGTTTTATGCTGGAGCTGCTTCACATCATGGTTTTCTATCTTCAGTTACATCCAGGTGATGCAACATCCCCTGCAGTCCTGAGTGAATCAGTACAGATTTCCAGTACCTACTTGTTGATATAATTTATTGAATTTTGGAATGTTTGCTATGTTGGTGCAATACGTGAATTCCCTGTAGTCACTCTGTTGATATTCTTAGGGCTACGAAGAGAAGGCTGCAGAAGCCATTAGCCATGGCTAATCTGATCAAGCATGAAATCTGAAAGATTAAAATGTTGCTTCCAGTCTAGTGACCTCGACCACCACCCACCAGCCCCCCCGAGGGCTTTATCTGGTTAGTTTAGTGAGCAAGTCAGGCCGTAGATGTGTAGTCAGTTCCAGCAAGCCTTATTAGCTAATTTGTTAGTTGGTGGGGTTGATTAGCTTAGCTGCAGTGGCATGTAAGCTATCACTGGGACCAGTTGGAGTCCAGAAACATTCCTGCAGCACTGAGCTTGAACAAAGGAGGTTTTCCTGGATTTGGCATCCTGAGCAGGATGGTGTCACCACAGATCTGCTTAGGCACATTACCTCAGATTTAGTGCTGGGCCTGATGGACATAAATGTTTGTGTGTGAATTGTGAATGCTGAGCAGGGGATCTCCAGCATGGTGAGTAACACCAGGCTTGTTCCAATGTGGGATCAACAGTGCCACTTTGGACCTTGGGGATGGCACAGCAACGCAGATGTGCAGCATATTCCTCAAGCACATTGTTGCTATCTGCATTATCCAGGTTTTCCTGTTTTCCCAGATACTCTGGGGTTTGTTACCCAAATGGTGCCATTTGCCTGACGTCACAGAATACCCTGATCACGCGTTTGTGAAAGCAGTCTGGCTTAGCCAGTGTTTGAGTTTGGGGCATTGTAACAGCAAACCCCAAATCATTCTGTAGCTCAAGCACACCTTACCTTACCTTGGTTCCTGGTGAGTCCCATATTTAGGTTGCCAAGAGAACGGGGACGCCGTTGTCACTGGAAGTGAATACTGTGCACTTGGGCAAGAGAAACTGCCAACAGCTGACAATGTGTGTAAGAGGCTCCTATTTCTAATTCTGAGCATCTGCATTGTTGCCTTAACATTTCTTTTTACCCCTCCTGTGCATTGTAAAGCTTAGCACCGTGTTTTTGTGTTGGTGTCATGCATGGGGTGGTTTTTAATGCTTTGCCTCTGAATAAGGCTAATTCATTCCCATTGCCTGAGAAGTCTTTGGATTACTTCCTTTGGCATCTGTTTGGATATGTTACTAACTGAACTGGCAAAATTATAAATGCCATGTGTTGGTCTTGGGTAAGCAGATGCCCAGTTCATAATGTGTTTACTTGGCTTTCACCCCAGAGTTTGGGAATTAAATGTGGTTTGTGGTTAAGTATCTTTTGAGTACCTATGAGACATTGAGAAATAAAGAAATGTGAATTAAAGGATGCTATCAAAAGTTACCATATACATTACCATGTCACAGTCTATTTATCTCTGGCAAAATCCAGATAATTCATATTTTATTTAAATAGAAATTGATGGGGTTTTGCTTATTTGCTGGTGTGCTGAGTTAAGCAATGCTTATGCTAACTACAGTAATTGTTTTTCTTTCCTATTTTTTTTAATGAAACAGATGGTGCCAACTGTTTGAAAAACATTTTTTCAGTTGTTTTTTCTTTAACAGATTGCTAGCTTTAAAACAACTTTTTAAAAACTCCTTACTGGTTTTTCCTTGAGATAACTAGTATTTTTCTAGTAATCGCTAAGAACTGCACCATGTGTTTTAAAATGCCAAAAAATTATGCAAAAAAACCCCCCCCCCTTTTTTTTTTTTGCATTTAGAAAGATTGATGTTTGGATAAAGATGAGAATTAGAGTTAGAAAATGGAGCATGGCAATAGGATGGGTTTGGAATGGGAGGAATGCTTTGGCTTTACAGTTGATTTAGACATGTGATGCAGCAGTCTGATCCTTTTGTGTTTTCCCTGTTTTTCAGTTCGTTATCCTGTTATCTGATAAAATGAAGCAATTTGTCCCTACTGCTCCATATGGGACACTAGTGTGAGGGAGAGCTCATGAAAAACAAAACTGTGTAAGCAAAGTTGCACAAAGTAACATGAAATGATTCTCATGCTCTAATTTAAAAACAATTGGTGGGACAGACAGTGTGAGCCTCTCTGATTCTCTCCAAAGTACTGTTTATGGGAACACTGTTGTTGTAGTCTTTTGACTGATCTTGATTTCATGGAATTAACCATTTCCATGGTTAATTCCATTGCCACTGCAATGACAGGTGTAGGTTCTGCCAGAGGAACAAGAGTGAAGAGTGGCAAGGAAAAAGTATGGAGTCATAATTCCGATTTCATTAGTTGTATTCACAGGAAGGTATCTTGTTTGTCCAAAGGCTGTTCTAGAAAACTGCCTAGCTTAACTGATCAAATATGATACTACCACAGTCCAGCATGAAATGCTAAGCCAATTTTTGTATGTAAAAAACTGAAGTCAAAGATCTTAATATTTGTTAGAATGGAAACTGGCATTCCCTATCCAGAGTTAGAGTGTATGGCAAAGAGGGATTCTGGGAGGGTTTTTAGATGTTGTGTACATATGTTCCAACGCACGTGTGCAGTCTCAGTTGTTTATCCACTGACATCTGAGGCTGTGCCTGTAATTTGTAGTCCCTGTGTCTTCCCACAGCAGGGCAGCATAATCCCAAATCAATGCAAGTCACAAAATGTGTTGTGGCAAAATGCAGTACACACTAATGTGCTCTTCTGTAGCTGTGTGACTTTAGCTTGGTTTTGCAGAAGAATTTTCTTTGAGGTTTTTGGTGACTTTTGTTTGAGCCTCCCTTTTTTAAGCTCTTAACACTGTTTCATGTCTTGTCCTAAATGTTTGAGGATTCTTGGTGGTGTACTGATGATGATTTTTAAATGTCTATCTTTGAGACTGCTGTGTATATAAGAGCATTCAAGGAGCTTGCTTCATGTAAGAGAATTTCTGTCTCTAAAATGATGCCATTTGCAGCTGCTTTGTCTAGGGGAAAACAAGAATCTGGTGAGGCAAAATATAAAAGTATTTTTGAGCCATCCCAGCCTAGGCAGAACAAATCTGATTCTGAAGTAGCATTGCAGGATTATTCTCTCCCAGCTTTCATGTTGCTTTCAACAGATCCTACTTTCTTTCAGAATCACTAGGTTGCTGTAGAAGAAACCACAATTTTTAGCCAGCATTTGACCCTTTTTCAGTAATTTGAACATATCTAAGTACATAAAGGGCTTTCCATGTTTACCTCTAGAGGTAGCCAGACCACTTTTGTCAAATGGAAGGAGTTAAATATTTCTCTTCTTCTCATTAACCCCTCCTAAAACCCAAGCAGATTTTACTGTGGGTAGTACATCTCATCCCTCCCCAATACTATTTTTATTAAATGTTGCATTTTGTTTTAAAAATGGAAATATATGAATTGATCTGTAAGTATTATGGGCTTCAGGATAAAAGCTGTCCTTTGAATAGTGCTGTTGAAGACTTAATATTATTTTGTGCTTTGTAGTAGCTTGTGCTATCTTGTTTTGCTAATTTATGAAGCACCAAATTATCCTTTCAAATCATTAAAATATGTTGAAGGCGTTGTTGCGGGGGGTGGTGCAGAGACAGATTCTGTACTAGCACTGCAGCATATTCATTGTTATGATGGTCGTCTGAAAAGTAAGTTGTTCCCTACTCCCAACCCCAATCAGTTGTAATTATTTAATGCATTAACAACTTGTGCTCTCTTCATCAAGTCCTCAGTTCCTAGGATCACTTCAGTGATTCTACCCCTAAAGTAATGATCAGTAATCTAAAATTGGTGCACGATCATTGGAATACACGCTTCATCAATGTATCAACGGTAACACCCCTAATTATACTTGTGTCCTCTCGAATCAGAGGTTAGGACTGGCAGTGTGAGTATTTCAGGTGCTGGATACGCTCTGGGTGCCTCTGCCCCAGGCAGTGCATCTGCCTCTGATCTCAAAGGCTTGGAGCAGCTCAGAGCTGGTGTTTCCCTCAGCTGTCTCAGTGCTGTGCTTGGCAGGTTGTGTCTACTCCATACCATGCAAATCCTGCCTGGTTTGGGGACCTACAATGTATCTGAGTACTGATTACACCAAGAACATGACCAGTAGTCAGCTGTATGCCAGTGGAGGCTGGGCAGTTTCATTAATAAAGGTAAACACAGCTTTTTAGAGGATTTCATAAGTCCAGTATTTCTTTAAATACACTATTCTTATCTCCCAGAGACATGCATACTCTTACTCACCAGAAGCAGTTTTCAGTTTTCTTTGGTTTTGAGAGGAATTCGTTGTTCAACATAATCCAATTTTTGGAAAATTCCTTCTGTTATTAAGGAGGGTTTTTCAAGCTGCATCTTTTTCTTGTAGTTGACAAAGACAAGAAATTTGAACAAACTGGACCTGAATCCACATGTGAGTGAACATTCAAACCAATTATTAGCAGCACCACAGCAGCAAATGACAAATTGATTACTTGATTAAAAAGAAGGGAAATCAGAGCTTAGTGCTTAAACTCTGCATTCTGCCTTTAGAAATGTTTTACAGCTCACAGGAGAGTTACAATTATACAAAAATCAGAAAATATGTTATACCTTCATCCATGCAAATGACAATGGGGTGTTTTTTCTTTTTGATAGAAGTACTTTACTTTGAGGCTCTTGAAAACAGTCCCAAATATTTTGTGTATCACAGCTCTAGTAAGTGCTGCTTGCTTCTTTAAAAATGAATGTAAGAAAAATATATAATTTAAAGTGAAAACTATTTTTCTTGTAAAACCCAATATCAAATTTAATTTAAAATAATTGAAATCCAGCTAGCCTGGATTTTTGGACTGGTGCTTTCTCCCTCTGAAAATTCATTTTACCTCATGCTGATACTGTGCTTGAAATAGAAGCTGAAATCAAGCAAAGCATTTATATTTCTGTAGAATTTTTCCATGTTAATGTTGGTTGGAGTAGGACAGGAAGATTTTTTTTTTTGCAAAGAAGAGTAACAGGTTTTGTTCAGACTTGGAAACTGATCTCTCTTAAACCATCTGTTCAGAGTAAAAGCATCAGCAGCAACAGACCTGACCCCTCCAGATTATGACCACGAGCTGCTCTGCCCAGAGCAGTCACCATTGCATATTGCCCTTGAAAATCAAAATTTTAAAAATTCAACTCTGAATTTAGTTGGGTTTTCTTTATATTTACGAGTGTGAATGCTTGTTTTTTTATGCTGCTTCCTCAGTAAACTTCACAAAGATCGCTTCCACCTCATCAAATATTTAGTCTTCATCATATGAAATTCATGTGACTACTGTTATAACTACAGTAACCAAATTGTATGTTAGAGCCTTTCTTTTATGTTTTTATACCCTTTAATTCTGATTTATAGCTGCTATAGATCATGTTGCAGTCTGAAGTCTGATGTTGAAAATGGCTGTGACCTTTGAAAGAGGAGACACTATAAATTTGCTGTTGCAATGTATTATACTAGCTTAGAAGTAAAATGCCAGATAAAGAGAGGCTTTAGTATGCCTGTAGAATATTCTTTTGGTTAAAAAAACACCAAAAAATCCAAGTAACTTATTTCAGTCTTTTCTTTTTTAATATAGGTGGGTGGGAGTATTTTTACTACAGGACAAACTGAGATGGCATATGTGTACTGTTCTTTTGGGGCTTTTTTACCCATAAGTGGTGAAAGTAAAGTAATGATGGCTAGAAAATCCTTTCTGCTTCTTGACATGTTTTGGAACTGAAAAGACTTTATAAAGCTTTAGCTGTATGTATTTACTGCAGCACTACAGAAGTGTTGTCCTTTCTATTGAGGAAACATTGTGGCACCTCTCCCATGTCCCACAAATAATGCATGTCCAGAAAGCAGAGGTTCTGTGGATAGATTGGGTTTCTTCTTCCACTTAAATTGAAGATGTGGAGAAAAATGCTCCATAATATTTATGACAAAATAGAAGGTTTCTGTTTTCTCTGCTATTCATGATATGGTAAGATCATTATTAGTAAGGGTTAAATGTTAGTTTCAATTCTTTTGGTGATCTCATGATGTGGACTATTTAGTGCTAAGACTGGAATTATGAAGACATGCAATTTATTTTACAGAAGCTACTGATGCAGAACCTCAGCTTTCATTCAGCTCTTCTCTATGATCCACTCATTGCTGCCTTTACTTGTTATGTCTCCTATCTTCCATTTGACATGTATGCTTCATTTCATTGCTATTAAGATTCAGGATCCAATTATTTTTCAGTGTAACTGAGGATATGGATTACAATCCAGAAAGCAAAATCAAACAAACCCTTTCCCAGTACCTGTCTGTAATGTGGCGTATGAGGAATTTTTTACATATCACACCAGCTAAGCTTAGTCTGGTATTCATGAAAAACATGTGAAAATGTAAATGTGCAGAAATAGAAGAGTCACTGTAAGACTCTAGACTGTTCCTATTTCTTATATACCTTTGTTTTTTGGAGAAAAGAATCAGCTGACAGGGTCAAACACTGCCATATAAAATTAGACCGACTAAAAGAAATTAATCTTTGCAGCCCTGACTAATACATAATTTCACTCTTCCGCAGTAGCTAAGTGAGATTACAGCCTTTTCTATTTTGAGGTTTCTTAAGTATTTAAAGCCTTTGAAGTTTTTTGGAAATGCAGTCATGTCACTGCAATGTTTAAAGGAAACTCTGCAGTTTTTTTAACACCTCGGATTTTTATTTTTCAAAAATGAGTTTAATTTTTAATAGTCGTTTCATCTTTGGATTTAGAAATGTGTGGTTTATTCATGTTCAAAGCATCTTCTAATAAGATTACTAAGGTGACTTTGAGCAATGACCCTTGTCATCACATTAACTGATTTAGAAATTTGGTTCACACTGTTTCTAAATGTTCCTTTCCTGTGGGCTTTTAAAACAACTTTATTCTAAAAGTTCTAGTATATACAACCATAATTCAGCTCAAAACTATTTCTTAAAATCTAGTAAAAAAAAAAAAAGAAAAACAGAAAGCAAAATACATATTTCATGAAAAAATTAAGTCTGTTTAAATCTACTTCTTTGAGACAGCCATCTCTACCATCTAACCCTAAAGAAATGAGACTAGAACATTAATTTTGTTTGTCATTTTAACTCCATCCTTTTTTTTTTTTTACATAATATGAGGTAGATTTATATATTGAAATACTTTTATAAGAAATCTGAGGTCTATGCTAGGTTTTATTTTAATCCTGAACATCAGAAATGACACTGTTTAAATGGATGAAAGATGTGCTTTGAAGGTAGTTCAGCTTGTTTCAAGCGTAAGTGATCCTTCCTTTCTGCAGATGAAGTCAATGCATGGGAGTACCCAAAGGCTCTTCTGACTTGCTATGCAGAATGTAATGAGGAAGTTCTGCACTTCATTCTCTTAATTCTGCCACCCAGTCTCAGTGTTATAAAGCTGAAAACACATGACCCTTAGATTATGATTCCTGTCTCTGATTTTGCAGGCGGGCTGAATTTTGAGAAGTATGGATTTCATATCAATTGCATATGAAATCAATAGCTGATATGCAGACACGGGACATGGAGATTCAAGTTCTCTTTGACCTTATATATAACTCTTCATTACAGTATTTCACTTTGTTTGAAAAGAGCCCAGATTCTAAGAACCAGAAATAGGTTAATCCTTCCCTGTTGGCTATATAACATTTGCATGCCAAAATGCTGGCTTCGTACCAGAAGATTCAGCTCATGGTTGATGCATTTCAACAACAGTTTACTGTTGTTTTGAAATGCAAGAAATTAAATTGTTAGTTACTTTGAGTACTCACAAGTTGACCATAAAATGTTAAATAACTAATTTAAAGTGTTAAATAACTAATTCAGTTATTATAATAAAATTGAACTAATTTACAATTACCTGAAATTCTGAAGAAAATCTCTTGATTAAACTCAATCCACTCTGGACTTCATTAAGTGAGAGATCTGTGCTGTTACTCTATTAGTATCTTTCTGAAATAATCCTGTGCCACTAAATAACTAGAGACTGTCCAGACAACCTTTACTCTCATAATGTTTGCAATTAATCACTTAAACTGAACAGAGTATAAAAATTCTAATATATCAAACTTTGTTCCTACTTTCTCCCATGGGTTACAAAACACAGTTGGTGATTTCCTTTTACTCCACCAAACTGTGTCTAACCATGGAGCTGTAAAAGAAAGGTGTTACCAGATTTAAAAGAATAAAAGAAAATATTTTCTCTTTTAAACGTGCTCTTTTCACAAATGCTGTGAAATGCAGTCAGGCTTTTTTCTTCTGGTGACAGTGAGCCATGGCAGGCATGAGGCTGGATAATCTTTAACACTTGAGAAATATTTTGCTTTAGGTCTTTTCTCATAAACTCTACCAGCTGTGGCTTGCTAAGTTAAATGACGTCCATAAGGCCAGTAAGTTTATTTTCTCTCACATGCCTAATATATATTAATGTATGTTCTGCCATAATAAAGGTACATGAGTAGTTCTTGGCAGTTAATAACACTGAAGAAGGATGAGCAGAGTACATGTATACTAAAAGCTAAAACTCCAGTATGACTGCCTGTAATTTGTACCAACATGCCAGTTTTTAACATAAAAGTATGAATATCCGGATCTTCTTTTATTAGAAAGGCAGAATAGGCACCTTAATATGCTTTCCGTCTAGCATGTTGTTTTGAAGAAAGAGGTCACTGAAGCCTCATTACAGACTGTGATTTCAGTAATACAGAAAGGTTCCCATGATTAGAGGAGATGTGCCAATGTCAGTATTAATTGAAATAGAGATTTTTTTTTTTCCTGACTGTTTAGGCTGGTTATGCCAAAATGCTTATACCAAACTGTAACAACTTTATTTAGTTCCAAGTGTATCTTGCATTTCAAGTGACAACCTTGTTTCAAGCTTGTGGGACATGGTGTATATGCCAGATTTTCCAGTTTATTCTCAGCAAGATTAACTGCAATTAGAACAGCTGGACTAAATTACCCTATCATATGGAAATTGTGTCACTGTTTAGATGTCAGAATAGGGCATGTACAAGGAGCTCAGTTCTTATACTGCTTTCCATAATGAGTCTTGGCGCTCAGGGTCGAGGATCTCCTAGGTTGGCTTCATAAACTAGGGAAATTAATTTTCTGCTCATCTTCCCTCTGCTGTACCCTTTGAAAAGCTGTAGTGACTTTTCTTACACCAAAATATATTGTTGCCTTTTCCCAAAGAATTGCAATGTTTATTGTCAGCACTGCAGTGATGTGTTGCACCAACAGCAGAGGAGGAGCTGGAGTGCTTCTGTTCTGCCAAGAGTTCAAATATCTGTGGATAGAGGATGGTCAGCTGTAGTCAGTTTGCTGTTTTTTGAGGCCTCAGATATCTTGCCTGTTTTACTCTATGGATTGTGAGTCAAGGGCAGTCCCTTGAGCCCTCAAACCTGCTCCATGGGAGTCCTCTCAAGCAGGCGGCTCCAGTGATCCGGCAGCCTGATGTTACCTGCCTTTGCTGAGTGCAGAGAGTGCTGTATTCATTTCACTTCTCTGGTAGCAGAACCATGGGCTGCTTGGGTCAACTCTTCATGCAGACTTAGCAACGTTAAATAGAACTCAAGAAAGTTTCCTTGGCAGCTGCAATTTTTGTAAACTTCCTTTTTTCTCTTGAACTGCTTTATTTAAATATAAGTAACAACAGCAGGTCTTTTATTAATAAGAAAGCACAAAGCACATTGTTCTTTTTCACTGGGCTTACTGTTTTTAGTGAACATTTTTTTTCACATTTAAATGTATATACATAGAATATTTTTCTGTTTACCTGCCCACCTTCTTAGCCCTCTCTTCCAGAATTTATTAATTGTATATAGTAAGTAGACATTTTGTGCCTCCATTGTAAGATGTTAATCACTGATACCAGCAGATGCCACTGATAAGTAGCTCCAATACAGTTGGATAATAGACACTCTCATTAACCAGCCTATATACTCACTGCTCAGAATCATTAATTAATCAAATAAACATCCACATATGCAGCAAATACTCTTGTTTCTATTTTGAAATTATTGCTGTGGGGATCTGTAATGCGGGGATATGTTCAGTGAATTGAATCTATGAAAACAAACTTCCAGCCTTAACAGTTATTTGTAATTTGTGTATCTTACCCACTTCTCCAACTTGTTTGTTTAAAAAATGCTCTATAAATTAATCAGTTTCTTTTCTTTCTTGTTCCCTTATCCTTTCCAAGGTTATGCCTTTCTGCTGTTCCAGGAAGAAAGCTCTGTACAAGCTCTGATCGATGCTTGTCTGGAAGAAGATGGAAAACTTTACCTGTGTGTGTCAAGTCCCACAATCAAGGATAAACCAGTAAGTAGCTTATGCCACAACACGTGCTGGTTGCTAACCCATTTGCTGTTACTCTTTTCAGTTAATAAATAAATAAAAAATACTTGGAGTTAATTACTTGTCATTTCCTGTTTCTGACCTTGCTCTTACATTGAATTGACTTTCTGTATCAGTGTAACATGGCTTTAACATTTGCTTCTTTCTGATAAATGCCATGTTCAATTACCTTTTATATTTGGTACTCCTGGTATGCTTCTGGAGTGTGCATTCTTTTACAGTGTTAGCTGTAAAACAATGGAATGGTAATTTTTCATCTGTTTGATTTGAGAGGAAAGAAAGCCTTATGTGATGCAATGAAGACATTTAACCCTGCCAAATTAAGATCCAGATAGCGTCCAAAATCCCCTGTATTTCATTAGGTTTTTGAAAATTTTTTTATGCATTCAGTAGCTAATTAATATGTAATTTAGGCCTCATTTACCTTATAGAAACTATGGGGTAAAATCAACTACTGCAGACAGCTATGAGAGAATAGAAGACACCCAGTAGCCTGCTTTTATTGTTCACATCTCTAACATTCTTTAATGCTGGTCTCTTTTTGTGCCTAGGGAGATATACAAATGAGGTGAAAACTACAGACAAATAGGATAAGATAAAAAATGTGCTGCTTTTTAAAAGTGCTATTAAAAATCTTGCAGAGATGGACAGCTGAGGATTGCAGCACAGTGAACCAACTTGTGTGATTCAAATGGATCAATAAAATGGATTGATGAACAGCTTTATCTAAATAACTTCTGAGGAGGGATTTTTGGGTTTTTTTTGGTGTAATCTAAAGATTTCTTATCAGCTGTGTTGCTTGCTGCTCAATAGAAATAGGCATTCACATATTATACAAATTCCTTTTGTATCCAAGCACAGAAATGAATTTTGTCAGCTTGTAACAGTGCTTTTAAATTTGTGGATCACTGTATGTGATTTCAGGAAAGCCAGAAGCCCAAACTGCAACTGTAATTGAGCACATGCGTGGTAAAATGTTCTGAAAGTCCTTTCACAGGTTTCTTCCTATGACGGTGATTAGGGGCAGGGAATTAATGAGTGTAGGAGTTTGTGATGAGGAGATTTAACTCAAGCCTGGCCTCTAGAGGTGGTAAATGAGTTGTCCCCCTTCTTTCAGATACTTAAATAAGGTACGTTCTCAAATTGTCTTGGTTCTTATAAAACCAACTTACTGCTTTTGAAAAGTTAATACTTTCTGGGTTTAATTATAGGAAGATTTTGCAGATTTTTCTTAATTTTTAATTAAGTGGCCAAGTTCCTCTGCTAAAAACGATCCTTAATACAGGTGCAAATTCGACCTTGGAACCTAAGTGACAGTGACTTTGTGATGGATGGGTCTCAGCCTTTGGATCCAAGAAAAACAATCTTTGTTGGAGGAGTTCCACGGCCTCTCCGAGCTGGTGAGTAGAAGGAAAATGTAGGACACGTAGAAAAGATGAGGAAAGATAAATAGTATCTCTAAAAGATCAGAAAATGGACCCTGTATTTTCCAAAGATCACAGCTTGCTTTCTAAGACAAGGAGTATCATCCTGTTTGCAAAATAGAAACAGTAAACACTTTCTACCTTTAAAATAGGTTACTAATTAGGATTGCCAGTAGAAAGAGTTTTCCCCAACTTTGCATAAATCCTAGAACTAGGCTGATTTTTTGTAATGTAGACCATCTTAATCCCAGCTCTGATTTGTTTGCTGAGGTACAGACAAGTTTCCCTGTCCTTTGACTGAAAAACAAAGACCAGACCCTTTCCAAACCAATTCCAACCTCAGCTGTATGATTTCTATTTCACTTTCATTCAAGCCTTAATTCTTCCATGGAGCTATGGACATGGCCTCTCCGCTGTTGTCCATTGGGAAGAAAAAATTCTCCCAACCCAGGTCTCTTGGTGGCCTCACATGGGAGACCATTTTCCAGACTTACTCCTAATGTAGCTTCTTTCCCTCAATTTTTTCCTTCACCCTTAACTCTTTTTCTTCACTTTTATTTGAAGAGCCATAGACAAGACTCCTTAGCTTTTGTTCAGAGAAGATTTATCCCAGCCCAGGACTCCTGGCAGTCCTCATTTTGTTTTGAAGGCCCCAATTGAGCACTGCCCCCAAAGGTAGCTCAACCCTCATTTCTTTCTTCTAATCCTGACATTTTTGGTGAGCCAACAACAAAGTCATGAAGCAATTTAAAACATTTCTCCTAGCCAGATCTTTTGGCAGGCCCTCACTTTTGTTTATACTCCCTTTCCATGCTTGCTCCGAGGCAGCTGTGTGGTTTGTCTTTCTCATCCTCTCAACCCTAATCCATATCCTGATCCTAATCCTGGGAAACTGTAGTAGAGGCTGCTCAGTCACTGTCTGGAAGAAAGACGTTCCTTGTAGCCCTCAGCTTCCTTCAGCGGCCACTTTCCAGCCCACTGGAACTTCAACTCCTCACTTAATGTTTTGCCTAATCCTAAATCTTTTGGGAATCTGTACCAACGTCCCCCAGCTGTTGCTGACAGTAAGATTTCTTATTCCAGGTTTCTTGACAGCTTTCATTTTCCTCACCATCTTAAAATAAGGGCCAGCTGTAAGGTGGTACTTATGTAAATAGTAACAATTAAACATTTGCTCATTACTAATGCTAGCCTTTATAAAACCGTATGCCTGTCGTAGATCACATTTGAAATGCATTACATTTGAAAACTAATGCCTTTAAATAAGTAACTTCTCCAAAGCAGATAAACAGTTTCCATTTCTTCTTGTTTGCAGCTTTAAAGATCAGATGCAGAAGTTTTTCCTAACATACTTGAACACTGCCTGGTTTCCTTGCCCTGGAATCCTATATATTCCTTCTCTATTGGCAAGAGTAACTTAGTGGAACTACTATCATAGTTGGGTTGTGATATTTATTCTGTACTGTCAGTTTTTGAGATCACTACTCAAGTGATGATTCCAAATCATTAGAAAGCAGAAAAATCAATTAATCACTACATTATGCTGGTAGTTTTTCCTTACTCTTTGGAGCAAAAGTATTACCTGGCATGGTAGAATGAGTCAGGCATTTGTTTGCTTGTTACAAATGGATAAACTAGCATATGGTCTTACTTGCACACATATTTATACAAACACATATACCTATTCAATTTGCTAATAAGAATTTTGCGAGAACAATTAGAATTTAAATATTTAGTATTTGTGGGTTTTAATTTTATTTTGGGTAGTTAAATGGTAACTTGCTACAGAAAGTGTTTTCACACATTAGCACTAGAAAATGGCTGACTTGGCAGGGCCTGTACAGCTCTCAGTTCTTGCACTGTGCATCTGACAAATTTTTGGGCCTTTGAGGTTTTACAGAGAGCTCGGCTCAGTGGCCATCCAGTCTTGCACAATTTACATGGCTCTTCCCTGCTTTCTTCAGCCTCTTTACTACTGTCTTCAGTTCTTTCCCGTAACTTTCCTTTTCTGTGTCCTCAGCTGTGCACTCAACCTGTCTGATTTTATGAATTGTATTTATAACTTCTTTAGAGTTATTTTTAATATCATAAAAAGCAACAAACCATTTTAAAAGATCCACAACCAAGATAATGTTCTACCAAAATACTAATTTAAATTGTTTAAAATGTGGTCTTGCTTTAGCTGCAGAAACTTCAGATGTTTTACAGAATTTTGTTTTCAATGTGAAACGCATCTTTGATATCTTTTGAACCTTAGTACTTAGTGCAAAATATCAGATTCTAAAAACAGAAATATCCCTAAATGATCTTACATGTAAACTAGTATTAAAAAGCCAACCAAGTACCAGAGTTTTATTATGCAATATTGAAAATTCTTGTTCATCTAATACCTACTTTAACAGCATAACTCTGCAATTTTTTTCACACTTCAGCCACATCAACTTTTTACAGATTCTGAGTTTTGCCTTTATATTTTACTATTATTAATGTAAGGTTGATTCAATCTGTGTTTCACTTTACAATTTTAGACTTTGGAAGACCCATCTGATAAGGCAAATGGTGCTTTTTAAAATGCAGCAATCCAAATGCAACACCATTATTTATGTTAAATCTATTATATTTAACAATTGACTTCTTACAGTTGAATTGGCAATGATTATGGACCGTTTATACGGAGGTGTCTGCTATGCTGGCATTGATACAGACCCAGAGCTGAAGTACCCCAAAGGTGCTGGCAGAGTGGCTTTCTCCAATCAGCAGAGCTATATTGCTGCTATCAGTGCTCGCTTTGTCCAGCTCCAACACAATGACATTGATAAACGGGTAAGTAAAATGCAGCAGGATGGTTGTTACCATAATGTACAGATATTTAAAAAACCTTTTATTACCATTGTGTTGGAGAACATTGTAAGTTCTGATGTTCAGATGACATTTGTCAATTTTTTAAAAGCTTATTTAAACATCTTAAATAACTGTTCACTGCTAAACCCAGGAAACAGTTGATTGTAAGCTTGTTTGTCCTTGGTTCTCTTTCGAATTCCATAGATCAAATTCCATAGCATTTCTCAGCTTCTTTCTCCTCCTTTAGGAGTTTGCTTATTGTGCATCAGTGGCTTTTAGTTTAGTGACTACTTGTATAGCTTGTGACAGTTTTGCTATTATTAGGCCATCTTCTGTCAGTAGTGTAGGTCTAGAGTTGAGGTCCCTAAAGCACAAGTTCATTGTAAGTGAAATAGGTGATGCTGACCTCAAAAGTCTTCAGAATTACTTAACTAAAACCAAATGCCAAGAGATGCTTGATAGGCAGAAGTGGGGGGAACAAGATGGTTTTGTTCAATCCATATGAAATCCCTGAAGGACTTTTCAAATATGGAGTGAAGTACAGTATTCACTGAAATTTGACTTGAACACATTAAAAGAAAGCATTACTTACTTTCCAAAATCTTTTTTTTTCCTTTAGACCTTCTGTCTTCACTTCTTTATTACACTTAAAAAGGACACCCATGTTTTTGAGGGCTCTGCATTTAGAATTATTCAAAAGGACACACAGCATGCACTGCTGCTATGTATTTTTCTGATAAGGGATGGCTTGTTTTTTCCTTAATCCAGTGTAAATGGTTTCTTCAGAAGTCAGTTTAACAGGTATTGGGTGTGTCTGTTGTGTGCAGTATGTCTATAAAGCCACACAGCTGCAAAGTTCAAACTATTTTGACTTTGTCTTCACAAATCTGAATTGTACTTTTGGTCAGTTTCAAGGGGGTCATGGAGTTGTAAGTCCTCAAACAATTTTTGTATGGTGCTTTACACCATATTACATTAACTAAGACAAGGCTATTCCTGAACATTTCTTAGATTAGATTAGATTCTGAAAAATCTTACGGAGAGATTGAGAAGATTACTTTTGGAGTCTTAATCACACATTGAACCCTTTGAGATTTATATATCAGCCATGCTTGCTAGAGGGGACTTTCTAAGCTTTAGGCTAAAGCTACAAAAGGTGACTGGCTAGTAATTCTTTTGATCAATCTGTTCTTTTTTCCCTCGATGGACTGATAATTTGATTACATTTTATCTGTTTTTAAAACAGATTTATGTGTGAGTTTTAAGAAGTATGAAGTCTCTTAATAAAACCTTAAGTCTTAATTTTTAAATCTAATAGATTGAAATCCCTGAACTGTACAGCAAACATTCTTAAAATTATTTCACTAGTAACCAATGCAAGAAAAGATGAGAGAGAGAGAGAGAGAGAGAGAAAAAAAAAAGAGAGAGAGAGATTTTTGTTTTTCATGCTTGGGAAATCTGAGTAGGTGGGGATCTAGAGCTGTGCTGGACATTGGACCTGCTTTCTTCCAATTTCATTTGAGACAGGACTGTTTTATTTCACATGATGATTCTAATTTTAGTGATATGGCATCTGATATGCAAAATGGCAGTTACTCAGACTTGTTCCATGCAATACTAGTAGCAGGATGTAATTAAAAAAATAGATTGGCAGCCCTAGCTGTTCCTTAGGCAAGAAATGCAACTCACTGTATAAGCTTTACTTCAAAGGAGTAACATTTGTTGAAGTGTGATCAGGATAAGCTGAAGCAAATTCAGCATAAAGCTTTTTTGTGGAATGTTTCTTGTCTTTCAGTTTAACATCTCGTTCTATGTTTCTTTAAATCTCTATGTATTTAAATGTTGTTATTAGAGTCGGGTTTTCCTTGCAATATACAATTTGTGCTGGACTGGCACTTGTACGGTTACAGCAAAATTATTTATGATAAATGTATACTTCAGTTTTTTCTGTCTTTTCTAGTGCAGTTGACTGTACTTAAACCACTTTATAAATAGCATCAGAGAGCCATAAGAATTAGACATGCATGAACTCATGATTTCCCTGGAATGAATGAACGCGCAATTTAAATGTGTAGGCACAATTCATAGGAACATATTCCACATCTGTAATAGCATTGTTGCAAGTGCCTAATCATGCATCAGTCTTGCTGTGTTTGGCACAAGTGCTTTAAAAACAAAAGGCATTCCAGCCTCAAGTTGTTTACTACTGAGTGTAGGACAAAAGTCAGCAGCTCTCCAGACTATTTGTAATTGATGGCAAGGCCCTAGTTGGAAGGGCAGTGAAATTTTACTGCACCTCAAGAGTTAAAAATCTTTAGATAGTGACTTTTGCCAACAAAGTGGAGAGTAATTAATGCAAGTGCATTTAATTTTGTTTAATTGGAATCTCTTATTAGTCTGGTCCCACATTTTGCAAATCACAAAGAAACCCCCAAAGAGACAAAAAAATCTTCAGTGGAAAAGAATCTCTGAAACCCATTAGACCTCTGAAGTTTAGAAATGTAATTTTGTTTGTTATAAGTTTTCTTCCTAAATGCTACTCTCATGGCCTGTAACAACTCTCTTCAGATTCTTGGAGTTTTCGTAGCAGAAAATCCTTGGAGATTCTTACTGTACTTCCATCTTAGTACTTCCCCACACTCAACTTTTCCAAGGAATGTTGAATAGTTACAAAAGAACATCCTTCTTTCTTGAGATTTTCTGACAGGTAAAGTGCATGGTATGAATATTTGAGTACCAACTTCTTGGGTTAATCTTGCATCAGTTAGAGCCCTTCAGTAGAGCCAGACAGAATTAAAACACTGGGGCTTGTGTTCATGCTTAGCAAAACTGTGAAACATTCTTACAGTTGTTTTCTTGTCCCTGGTGCAGGTGGAAGTGAAGCCATATGTGCTGGATGATCAGATGTGTGACGAATGCCAGGGCACTCGCTGTGGTGGAAAATTTGCTCCATTCTTTTGTGCCAATGTTACCTGTTTGCAGTATTACTGTGAATACTGCTGGGCCAGCATACACTCTCGTGCTGGGCGGGAGTTCCACAAACCACTGGTAAAGGAGGGAGGTGACCGGCCCCGCCACGTCCCCTTCCGCTGGAGCTGAACCCCGGCCGCACCCAGCAAGAAGTACTGGAGTAAATAAAATTGAGTGAAAAGAGAGCGCTGCCTCAGGGCTTAGTGTTCTGGAAATCTGTGCATTCGTCCTCGACTTTAATGAAGATATGGGTCTTTTTATTACTATTATTATTATTTACAGTCACATTACTGAACTCAGTGTCCAGTATAATACAAACCGGCAGAGTGTAACTGTACTGATTTTGCACTTTGATTCACACAAACATCTGCTTGGTACCTTAATTTCCTACACAAGACTTGTCACTAGTGACATTATGTAGACTGCCATTCTCATCAGTCTTCACTGGGCTGATGTGTATGTGATGAGAATTTTTTTATTGTAATTATAATTATTTTTTTTTTAAACTGGAGCATGCACTTATTTTCAGAAATTTAGACTTGCCCCTAGCAGATGACTTACCAAAGGTGATATTCACAAGTAGGTGGCAGATGTAGCAAAAACTTAAACAGATATTCAGCAATCGTTAGTTTGGGTCATTTAGAATAGTAATAACCCTTAAAGAAAATAAGCCTTTAGTTGCTCTCGATTTTGACTTGTAAGGATGATACCTCATAAGCTGGATCAGACTTTTTTCTTTTGTTTTGCTGAGGGTATTTTTTTTTTCGTTTGTTCTGTTTTGTTGGGGTTTTTTTGTTTTGTTCTGTTAGGTCTTTTAGTGTTATGTAAATGTATGCTGCAATAGCTTTTGCTGCTATTAAAATGGTATTACTAATACCATAATACTCTATTCAGGCTAGGGTATCAATTAAAAATGAATATGTGATTAAAATAGTGATGGCTGCTGAAAGGAGATCAGTATAGCATACAGAAAAGCTTCCAAGGAAGGTCAATATTTTTTGACTGCATGTTTACTTAATCAGGTTGCTGCATGCAATAAATTTTATATATGTCTAATATAAAACCTGCCCACAATGCACAAATTATGAATTTACGTAGGCTACAAAATGCTCAGTAACAAAAAAATTTGATTACTGACTGGAGGAAGGCATGCCTCAGTAAATGTAATGCTTCTGAAATTAGGATCAGCCCATTACAGAATGACCTATATTACAACAAATATAAAAACTAGCTGTAGGATATTCTTAAAAAAAATTTGTGGATGGTAGATGAAGTACTTTGCGGTGCTCTGTTATATATTGTGCAATTTATTTTATATAGTAAAGTGATTATGTCTAGTACTGTGATCAAACTTAACTGTTAAAGCCTCTGTATCTGACATTACACATTTTTGACAGTTCATAACAGGTACATAAACAGAAATGAGCTCTTAGTTACAATCTCTCTCCTAATGCTTGCATCCTTTATGTAGCTGCAGACCTTGTCCAGAAAACCAAAGAGCTCATGCTGGCGTACATACACTACCGATTAGATAGTCTGTCAAACTAATAACCTAGGCACATTTAAGAAAGTTAGGTAACAAAGTGGTGCTAAAGAAATGTCTGCATATAAAAGTAATGTGAGATGTCTGCTCTGTGGACGTGGCGTTATCTCTCTAATCCCTGGATGTATCCTGTGAAGCTTGAATACGGTTAAGACCTGCTAACACAGTGGACATTTTTTTAGCATGAACTATTGGGCTGCAGATAGCATATAAATATAAACACACTTGGTATACTAATGATTGTGAGAATGTGTACACTATTTTTTTTTTCTTTTTCCTCCTCTGTTTTTGCAGTTCTGGGGACAATCTGACTGGATGTGACACCGCATAGTAGATTTAAATGTTCTGGGTTTTGTTTGTTGTGATGTCCTTCTTTGTGTCTAATTTAGTAAGTTGGTTTTCCCAATGTTTAGTTGCAAGTATTGGCTTTGAAAGGATTTTTTCTGTTTTTGGAGAAAAAAAAAAGAAAAAATAGTTTTTTACTGGTTTAAAATGCTTATTATAATTATCCCTTTTGAAGTTACTTCTGGGCGGTTTTGTGATATTGCTTTTCCCAGCCCAGATGTCTTTTCTGTTTTTTTTCATCTGTACAAGACATTTTGTTATGCACTACTTTTTGTATCTAGACAGTTTTCAACAGTTGGCTGATGATTTTTTTTAAAGAAAAAGGCATGCTTTCTGACTGACATGATCTTTTGCAATACCTCAATTTTGAAATATAGGAAAGAAAATGATATTTTCTAAGTAAGTTTATTCAGAAAAATATATATTAATTTAATTCTGCAAGAAAAATGATTTAACAGATGGGTAACTTTATTTTTTTCATGCTTATTTGAGTTTTTTTGAAAATGAAGAAGTTAGAGCTTTATAACTGTAATATTAAAGATCATAGCTAACCTACAGAAGTCTACCTAATTATGTGAAAGAAGTAAACCTTTTTGAAGAAATACCCCTCTTTCATGTAGAAAAATACTCCCAGAGAGAAAGAGAGCGAGAGCGAGAGAAGCTGGAAAATGTACAATATAGCATAATGTTGGATTAAATCTGAAACAAAATTATCATAAAGAACAGGTGTAAACACAAACTCCATTTGGTGCTGAAAGTTGTGAATAGAAGGTGAAAAAATATTTTCCCTTAATTTGTATATTTATAATCAAGTGTGATTATGCACGACTGACCAGAATTGTGAGAGTTCTTCTGTTTGTATTTTTTTAAAGAGAACTTTTTTTAGTTTATTAAATTATGACATGCTCCCTTTTGTTTTGTAAATGAATGTGCCCCTGAGTTGTTAATATGTTATATTAAAAGAGGGTCCTTCAAAAAAAGTTATTTTTTAAAATATGGAGTTCTGAACTGCAACTTGACTAAGAAGCCCCTGGGTACAACAGGTCCTATTGTGGCCTTTTCTGATGTGAGACTTGAACTAGTCGATTTTTTTGAAGGCTAACCTAACCTCGACTATTTGTTGTTATGTGCAATACTGTTTGTACTGTTTGTATAAAAAAAAAGAAAAATGAAAAGAAAAAAGGCATAAATCTTTATTGCAGATTTATTTTCATTGCAGACTTTAGACATTGTGATTCACTAAAATCATTTTTCTACTGTCAAATATGTACCTTTTCTTCATGCTGGTATTTTTTCAATAGTAATGTAGCCTTTGTACTGAGACAAATTTTCATTGTTATTTTTAGAAAGATTTTTTGCTAAGAAAAAAATTAAACATATTTACATATTTTTCATTTTTATTTCGTATTTTCTTTAAGGAGTGCTTTCTCAACCATTAATATAGTTGTTTCTGGGAGAGACTTTCATATCTGGTCAATGTCATTAATATTATTTTGTATTTTTACTTGGAATAAATTAATTTTATGATGCTGATTCTTTAAAAGTTTATTTTTTTCATTTTCAGTTATTTTTGAAGCTAAAATCTTTGTAATATTGTTACTAAAGTGTCTAGTTTTTTGAAATGCAAAGCTTTATGTATTAACTTGCTGATGTGGTTTACAATAGTGTGGCAATGATGAAAATGGTTGGTTATGTAAAGTGATTGGAAAATTGTAACAAAGAATTGGGCAATAAAATGACAGAATGAAGCAGAAAAAACGTGATATTTTGAAAAGCCTTTTCCTTTATCAAAATGATTTAGGGAGATAATAGGGATGTCACAGTACCAGTTCGCTGTCTAGATTTATACACCACCAGTGTTGATGAAATACTATTGCCGTTATAAGGAACTAAATCTATTGAACAATGGGTTTTTGACCCTGCCCATTCAGCATAATTCTTCATTACTTTTCTTGTCATGAACTCAATAAACTCTCTTTTCGATAGCCTTAGATCGAATGTCCTAAAATATCTATTCTTCATGGTATTTTTGCCACTGTGTTATTTATTTAACGAAACTGCCCCTTTTCTGCACAAGTCCCTCTCTGCATGTGTTTGTTTCTCAGTGGCAGCGTGGAGCAGACTGGCGGTGCCCACAGCATTTCCTAACCCAGCCACCCCTCGTGGGTGGGAGCTGCCAAGTTAATGCAAAATCCTCTCTGTCCATCCCCCGCTAGCAATGCAGTAATTCATATTGCCACCACGTCTGAACATCCGTTCAGCTTCTTTGTCTTTCTCTGTTCTTCTCTGCCTCTCTCGTGTCTTTGTCCCTTTTTTTCTTTTGTATTGGCAATACCAAGGGCCAGTATCAAGACACTTTTCACCTCCATTTCCATCACCTTTGTTTCCCTATGCAGCCAGAAGAAACCCCTTCCTGAAGCCAGTGACTGTTCTGGCACCTGAAACAATCCAGACTAAAACTGGTGTTGCGTAAACAGGGCATACAATGACTTTCTCTAGACAAAACTCTCGCTTCCACAAGTTGCTGATGACCTTTTAGACTTAACTTCTGCTCGAGTGTTAGTGGCTCATCCGTGACTTGTGGGAGGAAATGTGCCCAGAGTTGGTCTATTGTGTATCCTCTGTGTGTTCAGTTCTGTAAGTAATGTATAGACTAGATCAAATAGTGAAGTAAAATTTAGACTCAAATTAGGTACTACTGGTTGGAATGTACACAAATTGCAAACAAAGGAGATTAAGGAATGAAGAGGGAATAAAAAATTCCTGCTAAGTGGTACAAAGTTTATGCTTATATTTCTGCCGACATGCTTGTATTTTATAGCCTGCTAGCAAGGCATGGGCTAAAACAAATTGTATTGCAAATATGCAGTTAGCAAATAACTTTGCTGATTTCACTATCTGTTAGAGTAGTAAAAAAAAAAAAAAAAAAAAAAAAA